>VURO01027727.1:0-17843 GCA_015108175.1 Pelvicachromis taeniatus
GCACACAGTGACCTTGATATTGGCCTTCCTTTAATGTGTCACTTGTCTGTACATGAATATATATAAGCACACACACACACACACACACACACCCAACCCACAACACACACACACACACACACACACGCTGTTTAATGACCATTGACAAAAATCAAGGGAGACGAATGCTTGTTTTATTGGTACTTTTAACCCTAATCCTAAGCTTTTCACACAATTACTATGACAATTTAAAAGTCCTTCCTAAATTTTCCTCTCATTCATTAAAGAGCGAATAAAACATGTATCTCAAGGCTAAGAGTGGGATATGCAACATTTTTTCGGTAAAATATCGCCTGAAAACTGTGAATTCATTCAGTAAAAAGGCTACTGTTGAGTAACTGCTGCAGAGTGTTTCATGATGAGCGGGGAAAATCGCAGAGCCTGACTATCACATCATGTCTCGGGACTTTAGCTGAATTTAGCTGAATCTACAAAGAAGGGGAGAATTCAGAATGATGCAGAAAAGCTATTATTGCTATTAATCTTCCAGTTTTAATTTTTTCTTCCCCTTTCCTTTTGGTGAAGGTGGGTAATTCATCAGTTAATCCTCCCTGACCTAAAAGGTGGTTAAATCAAGTGCAGGCCCTCCAAGACTCAGTGTCTCGGGCTTAATTGCTTTTGTGTTGGTATTCTAAAGAAGACTGGATGCTCACTCAGATGAGGAAAAGGAGATATGGTGCCATTACCATTTAGGGTCTTGTGATGTCAGTGTTTAAAGGAGAACAGGCTGATCTAACTTTCAACTTTTTTTTAGAGCACCATCACAGATTGCTTAAAAGCCTTGGACCTTATTCTAATAAACTTTTTGTGTTTTGTCACAGTGCCCTAAAATAAAGTAAAATAAATATTTCATGTGGGATTAATGTATTAAAAAGGCTGAAGCTGGTTCACACAGTTTTTGTGTGAACTTTTTTTAAATCATGAATTTGAATTAGGCATTCAGACGCGGAGGTCAGAGAAGATTGGTTTGATGCTTGTAAAGATGCAGTGAGATGCTGTTTTGTACATGTAGCTGGAAATGCTCTAGACTAGAAGAAACAGTTGTATTGATTAAATAGAAACCATCTGTTCTGTCAAACCAGAGTGAGAAGGACATCTGCAAACCGCCTTAGACGTCTGTAGGCGTCTTTTGTTAAAATTGCAGAGCTTCAGAAACGTCCCTAGGTCTCTAAATGCTGACCCTAAAAAAAACCACGTTGTGTAAATGTTTTCTTTGAAAGCAAAGTTACAGTTTTAACAGTGTACAAATTGAAATCTTAATGTAGTTAGCAAACTACATTTTGCTAAAATGTAAGTTTGTTGTGGTTTGTTCATATTCTGCTTGCTTTGGGTTCTTCTTCTGGGCTCTCCCACAGTTGAAAAGCAGGCTATGGTAATGTCTTGATGCATGCTCACTCATGCAAGGTCACCTGGATGAGTGACGAAACGTTTCTCCCACTGAAAGCGCTCCGTCCTGTTGAACAGAATCAGCTATCTGGCTCTTGCTGTGTTAATGCTGCCTATTTGAGCCCAGGACACTTGAATTACACGTCAGATCTGAATGATCTAAATGTTCAAGTTGAAAATCACTAATGTACTGATGCAATTTGCTGAAAGAAAATAATTAAATGGTGTACAATGGCCACTGCGAATGAAAACCATCAACCCTTTGAGAGTCCAAATCACACCAACAATGAAAGTTAAAATTGTGAAAGTTTGCCATGCTTTAAAAGAGAAAATGCTGGGGTTTACTCAGATGGAACAGTGTTCTGTAAAAAACTGAACTGTATCTGTTGAAGTATTTATAATTTGTTTGGAAACAAAACTACTCTAAATTGTTTTTATACTTATTGCTCTTCCATAACTTCAGAATGTCTCCCTGTGGAGACTGAAGGGCTGAGAGTCCTTTGTGTTGAATGTTTTCTATAACAGAAATCCATTCAGGAGGTAATTTTGCTTTGTTATGAATTAAAGTCTCAGGAGTGAATTTCCTTTGCATTCTGCTTACACAGAAGTGCACAGTACACAGACCAACCTTGCAGACGGGACAAGCAGCTCCTGAGTAGTAAATACACTGGTCCTTTTTTTTCTCCATCGCAGTGATTGTTCCATACAGTATGGTACAAAGTGTAACAAAAAGATGGTTTCCAATAATGACAAAGATAGTGAAGGCCCGAGGAACCAGGATGAATAATTAGTGGCTGAGTGTTCCGCCTCCAGTTGGTTCTACCTCCCTGGCAGGCTTGTCAAATAAGGGATGACACTAATCATGTTAAAGTGAGATGGGCTATGGGGATTTCTGCATGCTTTGATCAGAGTAATGACATTGTGTCTAATCATCCTGATACCCCAGTGTTTCCCTGTTTGCCTTCACCTTCCTTGTCCCACTTTCCCCAACTTCCTACTTCTCATTTTAGATCAAGGCCTCAAGAATTCTGGTTTTGTGCATTGTCTTTACACACCTATTCAACAAGCTAGCTTTCATAGCTAGTTTAAGTCATGTGAAACCGAAAAATATAACACATTTGAGAGTAAATTAACAATGTAGTGACCCATGGTTGGCATTCTGTGTGGTGAAAAGAATTTGGGAGAGGGTGCCATCATAACCACTCTCCCACACCTCCTCACTGCATGCAGAATAATCTCATTAATGCTGGCAGAGGAAGTTTGTTTTTCTTTCTCCAAGGCAAAGATTCTTTCCAGGGCACAACTCCAAATGTATCTGTTCCTTTAAATACGTCTTTGTGTGGACACCGCATATTCCCTGGATAGGCGAAACTAAGGCTGTTTGGGTTTTGGGAGGTACAAGTGGACGTGTGAATGTTAAACTGTGTAAGAGGCAGGGTGAAGGGGTCCAGGCATCTGGCTCTGTTTCCACAGTCTTTTGAAGCCATTTTCAGGCTCCTTCCTGCAAGATAAGTTCTCCCTATCATCGTTTCACCCTGTGCAACAGAGCATTATTTGTTCTGGCTCCTTCTCAAGAGCTCGAAGGATCGCTCCTGTCCAGATTCTGCACACTGATACAAATCAAACAAATGATTGCATGCAAATAAGGGTGAGCACGGAGGAGAAGAGCTAAAGACTATATTTAGCTCCTGTCACATTCGCACGATGTGATTCATACAGAGAATAAATCCTCGCTGTCTCGCAGCAAGCTGCTGTGTGTGTTCTTTTCCAAGAACAGCATTGTGTTTTGTATGTACGTCTACCTTGGCCTCTCACAGGAGTAATGAAATCATATTGAGAACTCAAAGTGACACTTTAATTGTTTAAGAATGAAAGCAATGTCATCTTAATTGGAATTGCATCAGAGATAGGTTGGAGGGTTCCTGCCCTTTTAGTTTTCTCGGCATTGGTTTTGACAGGCTTACTCACAGACCAATAAATGTGCAGTAAAATTGTGGTACACAGGAAATCAAGCTTCTATTGAGGCAGACTTTCAGTTACAGCTCAGGGTGTGCATTGCCTTGAGAAATATGTTATGGGTGGTGATGCTTCACCACCCATAACAAATTTATGGAGCATCAAGCAAAGTGGGTGACATCTACAGTCATTGATTGGTAAAAACTTTCTCCACATCGGGCCTCCACAAAACTGAGCTGTCAATAGTTCAGTTTTTACCCTTGTCTATATCTGAGAGCAGCGTCTCAGATGTTTGGTGTGACCTTGGACTTGTTAATATCAGATGTCAGTACATTTAATTGAAAATGATTTTTTTTCCTCTTTGTAATGAACTGACTCCAGCAATAGATCAGTCACTTGATCTTGTAAAGTAACAAAAACCATCATGATTAAACAAGTCAAAGCCTTTCAGAAACGTACGAGAGTCCCTCTGTTCTTCACTGATGAAAAGATCGCACGTGTTTTGAGAATTGTTTGATGTTCTGGAGATGACATTGTGAATCATTATATAATGTATTTAGTAGTCTAAAGATTATTCAAGGGAGTGAGTTTGGGCTACAAACAGAAAGCTTTAATAGTATAATTGATCTGATTTTTTTTTTTTTTTATGTCTACATTGCTGTCTGGTAGATAATGTTTAATCATGATACTATCCTCTTGCCTTCAGTGAACATACACTGAAATTGTGATCTAAGAGAACTGCTCGGGTTGTGCTCCCGGGTCAACAAAATAGCTTATTATCTGCAGCATTATGATTCAGGCTATTGGTACCGCTTAACATGAGGTCTCAACCTTTTTCACTCAAGGTTTTTTTCTTTCTACAGGTGGCTGGTGGAGCAGAAGGTTCCCAAGGACAGATAGAAATATTTTCCCTAAACAGACCCATGCCACGGGCTGTAAAGAGCCTGCAAGTAGATTCTCCAGTCCGATGTCTAGAATACGTCCCGCTGCCTTCCCCTGAGGAAGTGGAGTCGGAAGTTCACAAGACACCCTCAGCAATCGGCTCCAATATTTGTGTCGGATTAGACGACGGTCGGTGAGTGACACAAAAGACAAGAGAGGTTTAATGTCAACAAAGGCCAATTTTTGAAAGTATGTTTAGTGTAACAGAACAAGCACAAATTCAAAGATAAGGGAAGAAATGGCTTTGGGTATACCTGACATCTTCTGTTTTAAAATAATCTGCTGTATTATCCTCTGTTATTGTCCCCTGGGATTTCTAGCAGTATAGATTTGCTTATCAGTATTTCATCAAAGCAAGATATCAGAGATGAAACCCCAACACAGCATCAATATCGCTACTTTAGCTAAGATCACTGTTTCATTTTCAAATAATAGACCTTGTGATCCTTACTGTGTGAGATAGGGGATAGGTTTAATCTCGGTCCCCTGTCACAGTTACAGTGCATAAATTGTTGTTGTTGTTTTAGACAGAGAATACTCCTATGTTTATAAATGTAGTTATTTTTATTAACGTTAGTGTTAGTCATTTGCATAGGAACTGATATGTCAGCAGTTTGTTTATGCTGACATATTCTTTTTCAGTGTAAGTGTCTATTCAGGGACAAGGAAAAAAAGATATAATAAAATAATGACAACTAATAAATAAAAAAAAAAATACAATTTCAGCATTTTAGCACAGCTTGTCAGCTCCAGTGTTACTTAACATTTTTTCTCAGTCACAAAGTAACAAATGTGATGTGCATTTGTCATTCTGAAGAAGACAATAAGATGCAGCAAAGTTCAGATGGCATTTCAAACACAAGAAAGACGAAGTAGTCCCACATACTCAATACTCTGTGCACTCTTAAATCAAACTGCATGAAAACGAGGCACTCTGTCATTTCAAATGATGCTCATTTATCACGTTGGCTTGTGCCGCTGTTGTTCTTACAGAGTGCTGGTCTATGGCAGTGTGGACACTGCAGCACAATGCTTACTGACCCTCCATAACCCAGAGGGGTGCCCTGTGCTCTGCCTGAAGCACTCCTCCCGCTTCCTGTTTGCAGGACTGCGGAACGGGACCATGATGGTTTATGGAAGAAATAACAGTGGTAAGCTGCTCCTGAAGGTGCTTTGCTCCATATACTGATTGGCTGTAGTTTAGTGTCTGTCAGGGGTGGCTATCTTTTGTGCGAGTGTGCGCGTACTAGTTAAGGATGTATTGGATGTAAAGATGCACCCATTGACACAGGGTGTATTTTGCTCCTTTGTAATGGATATAAAATGATAAAGACATCAGAAGTCATAATGCAAACTATATTAAATAAATGCCAAAAATGCAGTTTTATTTTCTTTTTTAAAACATATCCTGTAGAGATGGCAAATGAGGCTTTCTCCTTTATGAAATCAATGTGTGTTGTTTTTCCCCCACTGCCAAACAGACCCAGTTCCACAGGCAGAAAGCATTCTTTTTTTCAACAAATTAAATTTATATTACTTTGTTGGTTATTTACTCATATTAGGTCATCCCATATTTCAGGTCTTTTTGTGCCTCTACAGATATCTACCTGCATAACACTGATGTCAACTCCTAATGAGATGTGACACCAAAATGGGCTAAAACGTTTTTTATAGTTGATTTCTAATGGGGACCTTTAATCAATGATAATATTTTTCCCAGCAGTGAAATAATTAGTACAAATGGGTCGCTGTTTTCTTTCAGTAGGTATTTATAAAACATCTATTGTATTCAAATGTAAATTGTTTTCATTAATTTGGTCTGCAAATATAAAATTAATTGGTCTGCTTAAATTATTTTATTTATCTAATATATATATATATATGTGCGTGCGTGCGTGTGTGTGTGCGTGGGGACTAGATTGGAAATTATTGCCATAGAATCACTTTCCTCAGTATGCTACACTTCCCTTTCCCTGTGATTTTCACACCTGCTGAAAGTATGAAAATAACACTACACCATGTGGTAGATGGCATGCCATGTTTAGTCAGGCATTGCAAAGGCCAAGGGGGCTTAACACCATCTCAGCAGTGCTTTGCAGTCTTCACAGCCAGCAGGAACACAATAGCTCTATCACCAGATTCCTTTTACCTGGCCACAGTATGTCAACAGGCTTGCCTACTTGCCTCTTGTGCTCCTCTCTCCTCCCAAGCAGAAAGGATGATTAATTACACCAAGCTGCTGCATACCGATTAAATATTACTATTCATCCTTTGCATAAAAAAAAAGAAAAAAAAAGAGGACAGGAGAAAAGCTCTGGAGGTTGCCCAGGAATGTTTGTGGGTTCGGCACATCTGTTAGAGATTTATGCCCTTGACTAGCACGTTACTGTCTGAAAACGAGCCTACAGCAGCCAGAACATACCAAGGCTTCAGCTTGTGTCAATACACTTAATAAATTGTTGACAATAAATAGCATGCTTCATGCATCTCAGTGAGAAGTGCATGTTGAATTTTCGATGATAATATTACACAAGATGAAGAGAGGTTTAGTGAAGTTTGGTTTAGTGCAACAAGAATGGTCCATATGTTAAAGAGAGAGAAGCAATGGCGTGGCATTGCTTCGCGATAGTGGCCAGAGGGACATTTACAAGATTGAATTTTGAAGAGGTGCAAAGAATGACCTTTATAACATGCCAAACAATTAACCTGTGGAAGTCAGAAGGCATTGTAAAGCTATTCTGCACTGAAAGTCAGAAATAAACAACTCAAAATGTTAATTAAATGCCTGGATGCACTCTTCTCTAATTTTGCTTCATTAACGCATAGCAAAGGAAATTCTCGTGTAATTTACTTTATAATGTGCTTCTGTGGTAGCCACAGTGCGTGCCACATGATTAAAACTCAAAATAAAAAGGTCTGCGTCATTTTCACACTGATGAACCAGGATGAGGTGTCGAGAGCCAACATTTTTTGTTGTTTTTTTAATTTACAAAAGACCTGGTGATAAAGATGTTGGGAAATGCATTAAAGTGTACCCCAGGCTTAATAGGACATGAGTGGCAAGGGTGTAAGCATTGTTCTACACAGTGTGTGGCGTTACACAGTGTGTGGCGTTACACAGTGTGTGGCGTTACACAGTGTGTGGCGTTACACAGTGTGTGGCGGGACGCAGTGTGTGGTATTTCAAATGAAAGTCCACAATCTTTAGTCAACCTGTAGTTCTCTCACATAGTTGTTCATCAGAATGAGAGAAAAAAACAAATCTCTTCTGTGAACCCTCTCCGCTGAAGCTTTCATAATTGCTCAACAGTGTTAAAGAGCACTATTTATATTTATTTTTTTATTTTTTTGTGAATAAACACCAAGCTAACTTGCTGTGGTACAAGTGGGAAGAATTGACTTTAATTGCCTTACTCAGTGTGAAAGGGCTCCAACAGAAGTGGGGCATGTGTTCAGACTTTATTAATATAACTGTAGGCTAGCTGTGATAATAGCCTTTTCTGATTTAAAGGGGTTTCTCACATGTTGGTTGTAGTCTTGAGCATTGTGGTGTTTGTTTGGGGTTTTTATTTCTCATTTGGTTACTGTTTTTGTTCCTCAGATGATCTTTGGGACCCTGAATCGTGTAGATGTGTAAGGCTGGGTTCAGAGCCAGTTCGGACACTGCTGGTGTTAGACGACTCTGTGTGGGTGAGCTGCGGGAACTCCGTCACAGTCATGGAAATATCTAGCTTCAACACACAGGTAAATAAAAAAGCTGTCTCTGGGCTTACAATTTGGCAGTGTATACAGCTGCTAAAATGTAAACAGACAGCGATTTTTCAACATTGCTTCAAACTAAATAAAACTGAAAACAGAGCAAAACACAAAACTTAGTACAGTGGAACCCCGGGTTACGAGTTTAATTCGTTCCAGAACCGAGCTCATAACCTGATCTGTTTGTAACCCGAACGAATTTTCCCCATTTAAAATAATGAAAATGAGAATAATCTGTTCCAGCCCTCCCAAAAAGTCCCCAAAATATCATAAATAATGGAGAAAAAAAAACATGTTTTTAAATAAGAAACAAGCATCAAAATATTGTATTAGTAAATAGTTAAATAAAAGATAAACCAACTTAAGACAATGTAACCTAACCTTGGCAGACGATTGCAGTTAACAGAGAGCGGCTGAGGAGGGAGGGAGGACTAGATACGTACTGGCACGATACATAGATGTACAGTACGGTAAAACTAAAACAACACTTTCTTAAACTTCAAACAAAAATAAAATTGCACTTTCTTAACTGCATGAATTGTAGAAAAAAAAAGTTATAAACGTTAAACTTAGCCTACGTACACTTAACATTACGTAGGAACGTATGACACATTTTACGATAATCATCTGTTTTTGCCTTTTTGGCTGCATTTTCGGCACCGTCACATAAAATAAAACTAAAATTGCGCTTTCTTAACTGTACGTACGGAAGTGAGCCAAGCAGGTGTCATCATAAGGGATAAGCCTTTGAAACGGCTCTGGGAAGAAGGGGTAGAGGTTTCCGGGTAAGAAAGGCGAAACAGAAACTAGCGGTGATGTATCGGAGCTCGGTACGTTCCGAGCTCTGATACATCACCGTAAAACGGGCAGAAATTTTGCTCAGGTCGCGGCTCGGAAACCGAATTACTCGTATACCGAGCTGCTCGTAACCCGGGGTTCGACTGTATTAGTATTTGAATAATTTCCACAATAATTTTCCACAGCTGATAGTAAATGTGCATTATGAAAAAGCCCATAGAATAAATAGAAATTTATTTGGATGAAACACTATTCAGATACAGTTAGCAAGTTGCTGATGAGCTGATAGCAGCTGAAAGCTGCTGTCACTTCCTGTCTGTGTGAAATCTCATATACACTTAATAGGAGATGGCCAATGACAGAACAGAAATTATTGTGCTAAAATTCAGTGGTTAGAACATGTGTTTATATTTGCTGCTAATTGTTTGTTTTAAGAAATATTAGTTAATGTTATATTTTCAACTGTATCTAGATTTAGCATCTCATTGTGATTACCTATCATATTAAGAAATTTGGAAGCCGTTTAAAAACAGGTTAAGAAATAAATTTCAAAGAGATTATCTTTGACTTTTTCCAAAAGGTTACACGCACCTCTAAATGAGTTCAGTGAAAATCCACGTTACAGTAGTTTTGTTATATTTTTGTTTTCTGCAACATTTAAAGAAATGCAAACTTACACTCCTTTTATTTTCTGGGAAGATTTATGCAGCCGTCCTAGAGAGCCAGCATGCTAATCTGTGATGTAATCAAGATTTACTGCCTGGAGCTGCTGCATAGACAGAGACGCGGACCCCTTGTAGAGTCATACAGTGTTTGTTGGAGTTCTTACTCACAAAAACGTCTTATTTTTCTGTGCCACTCAAAGTTACGGCACAGAATGCATACCATTCTTTCTAGAAAATTATCCTGGGTGTTGCCTTTGTCATTGTTTTCATTTTTTATGTAGTCATTCTCCAAGGTGTTCTTCTGTACAGCGTGTCGTTAGCGGTGTACAGCAGGGTGACTTCTCCAGCTGAGGTACACAATAATGGATGACATAAAACAAGCTCTTCTGGGTAAATGTTAATATGGTATTCCGATGCAAAACTGCAAACCATTACTGTTTAATTATAGCTCCCAGATGTAAGTCTACGTGGCTGTATAAATGGAAAGGGCGTTAGCTTAAATGAGCATGTGTACCAAGGAAACCTTTCCTGGGTAAATAAAAGTTTATGACATATAAAATTAATTTGCTAAATTTAATTAAAAATAACCTAACAAACAAAAACACTGCCAATTAAGAGAATTCACTTCATTTCGTTTCATATAAAAGTGTTTTTCATTTTTATTGTAAATGAGTTACATTTTCGGGAGGAAAAAAGAAAGCGGTAGAAAATGCATCGCCTTCATTTCATCACTTTTTCAATTTGCAATTACTGATGTTTTTGTTCCCCCTATGCCAAACATAAAAACTGCAGATGTACTTGCCTGAAAGGTAGAGAAAAAAAAATCTTCCTCAAAAATCAGAATTATATAAGATATTTTATTTTATTTTATAGGTGTTGTTTTCTGTTTTGGGGTTTTTTGGATTGTTTTTTTCAGAAAAATCACATGACAGCTCTGGATATTCAAAACAGACTAAGCTGCTTTTTCAGCATGCTTCAAAATCCGCATAAACAGGACTGAATCGAGCAAGCGTCTCCTTTTATTCCTTCACCTTTTTTCCCCTAGTCTACTTCTCCAGAGACACAAGCTTAATCAGCTGAATGACCACGCAGTTCTGGTTCACAGTATCTCCCACAGAGCTTAGCAGGTCAGCTCTGGTTACTACTTTGCTAACCTTGTCTTCCTCACTAATATGGACTCAAGAGGGCTGACTTCACAGGGGCTGTGGTGCATATCCAGGATCTAGACAAGCAGTATTTGGCACCTGCAGGAAGAGATATGACTTGGTTCAAGGCTCAAGGGTCGTGGACTCAATTCTACTTCACTTCATTGTTTTCCCACATGGATGTTCACCACTTTGTGAGATTTGTACTTCTGAATCATTTATCTGTGACTCTGCTGGACGCGTGCCCTGTTTCATTTGATGCACCCTGCTGCTCGTCATGGAGTCTTTTTAAATGTTCACAATCAAGGCCTTGGCTGCACAGTGTTATTTAAATATATCATTTTAGTCTGTTTTGGTAAACAAGAAAATACTTCCTATGGTGTTGAAATTGCCTTCAACAGATCCCCAAAGGATTGTCATAACACTTGCAAAATTGTATGGACTCTCAGCTTTGTATTATTTAATTATATTCACTCTACCGCAGTGGAGTACGTGAAAATTATAGTGCTGACAAATGCTTAAAAATACCGTGTTTGTAAGGAAAGAGGAAAGCAAAAATAGAAGAAAGAATACATTTAGAAATTTAGAAGCCGTTATCAGTTTTATCACACAAATATATTTTATGTGGTTCAAAGAGACTCAAAATGGCACTTTTCACTGCTGTGTCTGAAAACAGAAGAACAGTGTTATTTTAACCAAAATGCGAGTATTAGCAGGCTATTAATGACAACATCTTAATGCTCTGATAGTATACCATTTATCATGTTCAGCTCTAAAAACAACGTACAGTTTATGACCTAAACCAATTTATCCTGAATGTCGCTACTAAACTTAAAGGCAACCTCAACAGATTTTCCCTGCTTATAAAAAATGGATCACCATTTAATGGTTATTTGTGATTCAACCTCTTGGAACCATCTAGGTCGGCATAAGATTTCATGGTAATCTAGCCAATATTAATCAAAATGCTTTACTCAGGATGCCCATTGCCGTCCGAGTTGTTAGTGGTGCTAAAATGGTTTTCAGAGAGAAGCAGAGATCCTATCCTTGCCAAGATCAGCATTAGTTCCCACTAATCACATCCCTAATTTGGCACACATCTGTTTTATGCATAGACTGAATTTGAAATGTGAATATACCCCCGTGACTTCACCTGTTGGTTTGTGAAGTTTTGTAGGGTTTAGAAGTGGATTCATGTTTGTGTTCATTTACAAAAATATGTTCACAGTAGTTGCAGAGCTAACTATGTGCTATTTGGATTACCGCTAACATTAACGTGCTTAAATGTTTACATATGCAGCTTTCAAAGGGTTATGATAATGTGCTGACTGTCTCTGTGGTTTTCCTATATTTTATGCAGTTTAAGGTCTTCTAGCTTCAGACTGGTGGAGTTGATAAACTGTGGCAAGACTAAAGGTGCTGCTTTAGAGAGTTATCCATCTCCATCAGGCCGTTTCTTTTCAGTAAGAGTGATCCACTACCACACAGCAAGCCCTCACTTTACAACTTTTTGGAAATGGTCGCGACAGGAAAGCCTACGTGGTTTGGAAGTGACTTGTCAATCAAGACATGAAAGTAATGATTGAGACCATGTACTCATCAGAAAAAAATGTATTGATATGTTATTTTAAGTCCGAAATCGGAGCGTTTTCTAATGCAGTCGACCTTACAGTCGCCCCTGTTGGCCAGGAAAACAAATATAGGTTTAAGAATTGTACTTTTGTGTTATTCTCAACTGTTTGTTTTCTTGTATTCAGCCTAAGACTAACAGAGCTCGACCTAGATGTCATTCAGTTGGCACTCCAACAAAAAAATACCCCCTCTTGACCTAAAAAGGATTGCCACCAACCCTTTCCCCCACCCTCACGCCTCTCTTCACATACAATTGCTACGGTCACGCTGTGAGCCGTGTTCACACCGGCCAACCCTATTTACACCAAACGCACACACAGACAAAGATGTGTGTCGGGAACAGTGTTTATATTTGTTATTAAACCGTTTCACTCGCACAAAAACAATAAAAATTACCAACTCTGTTTACATTCACATCACACCCACGGAAAGGGTTTGGTAGCAGCAGGAACTGCTGAATACGGCGGGAATCTGAAAAACCTTCATTGATTAGAAAATGAAGAAAATTTCAACCAATCAAGGGATATTTTATTTAGTAGATTGTCACACAGTAGGGAATCTGAATATGATAGTAAAACAGTGCTCGATTTGTTTGTTTTGATTCGTGCACAAATTTCATTTTGCTCAAAATACTGCCAAGCTTGGCTTCGTTATTTCAGGCACTCAAGATCCAGTCTCAGTATCATTACAGTGCTCCACAAACTCCCAACAGTCTGTGAAGGTTTGAGTCACTCCCATATAACCAGACCTTAACAAAGTAGGACATACGTGGGCATACAGGCTTTGATCAATACTGACTGGCAGGCCTTGTTCTTTCCTCTTCCCATTACTATTTCTTACTCTTCCTGCTTTCGCCTATCACTCACACGTTCACTCAGCTCCTTCGCCCTTAGAGTGAAGATGTGGACTTTGCACTCAGAAAAGGACAAAGACACCTTGTCACCCTGTGTAATGAAGGACTAATGAGCTGTTCAGACCAGCTGTAGTGTTTGTGGCTTTAGCTCTGCTGTTATTTCCCACTGCTGGTGGAGGAATATAGGAGAGATGTTGCTGTTAGTGTGACACCGCCGAGCTGAGTGGAAAGGGCACATTACTACTGTCAAGCTTCACTGACTACCTCATCTCTGTAAGCAGCATTGGATTCAGGAGACTAATACCACGTTGTTGGTTGGGGGCAACAGTTGTGGCTCGTATTTGACACAACACAATGGGCATTCACTATGTTTTATCTACAGTATACGTGTGATGAAATATGTAATGGATTTTGCAGTACAGGCTGAAATGTGAATCGATGCTTTTGTAAATTTTATTACACACATTAAATCAATAGTTTAAATATTCTTAGGCACTTTTTGAGAATCCTCGTAGCCCCGTCAGACGGGCCTGATGTGTTGGTTTAGTTTTCTAGGATCCCGTCCAGGTGGTTTCACATATATGGCAGGAAAGATGGTGTCTAACCGCCGCAGTATGTTACCCATTGATTAGCTGGAAGTCCATTTTAGAGCCACCTTGCTTGATATTGAGTAATGCATTACTTATAAATCACATGCAGTGCAACAGAATTGCTCTCTCCAAACTTGTCAACATATTTGAATTGCAATGGCTTATTGAAGGTGAAATTTTCCTTGTTATTATGGATATCTAATTTTTCGATGGCTGCACTTGAAAAATGTAGAGATGCACTGCATATTGTTTCCCTAGTGGAACAAGCACCCACTGCTGAGGAGTCAATTAAAAGGGAAAACACATCAAAGGCTTCTCTCCTTTTCCCTAATTTCAAACAAAGGAGGACCCACTGGCAAGGGCACACAAACAGGTGGTAATCCCTGTCTGCCGGTGCACTTGGGTTGGGGTGGGTGGTGCATTCTCATCCATACTGAGTCACTCTCACTGACTAATTGCCCAGCTTCATGCAACTTGTGCATTGACAGTGATATGAGTTTCAAGATGATGCCCAAACCAGCCCTTGTCACGCCTTAGACCGCAGGGGCTGTATGTGTTGCCTTGATAAGGCTCATTGCATTTATTTCAAGCTACTCATTAAGACTGTGCCCAAAACTCTTTTTCCATTGTGCTCTTAAAATGATAGAAGCCAAGGGAATGATGCAAAAACATGCCCCGTGTGTCAGTGACTCTTTAAATTACAAAATTAGGAGGGACAGTTAGACTTTATTTGTAGAGCAACAACTAAATGTATTATTCAGTGGACTGCTACTTGGACCTCATCAAGTTGTAATATAACCACGACGGTTACCTTAGATATTTTTTGGAAAAAATGAACACTACACTCGATGAAATTTAAAATTGAATGCCACAATAATTGGAACACTCACTAAAATTTTAAAAGTGTCTTTTTCTCTCTGTTTTGCTTCGTATTTTAGTTGTGTTTTTATAGTTGATGCTGAAAATCTTGCAAATATTGTGCCGAGGCCTCAATATTGGATGTCCACACTGTTATGTGGAGAAAAAGTAATGTCTTTTGTTTGAAAGACCAGAACGAGAATCTGGAGAGAGCTAACCTTTCAGTTTCCTAAATGTTTTGTACATTATTTATAGATGAAGTGGGTGATTGCATTTTCTTCACATGTTGCCACTATTTATAACAGAAATAACCGTTTGTTTTACAGAAGTTTGAAGTTCATCCAGACCCACTGGTCAGTGTTGCACACATGGCGTGTGCTGGCGGAGGGGTGTGGATGGCATTCTCAGAAGGTTCCTCCATTCGTCTCTTTCACACTGAAACGTTGGAACTTCTGCAGGAAATCAACATCTCAACACGCTCAACGCTACAGAGCACTGGTACACACCTATTTAATTTTTTTTGTTGCATGACTTGATGCTCTCCTCCCGAGAATGCAGAGTAAAATTCTTCTCTTTTGGGTCTTGCGCTCACATGACTGACCTGATAAGTATCCATCTCAGTCCATAATAGAGTCTCTCAGTGAATGACAGGAATGAATAAAAAAAAAGATTAATGTCACTGAGCAGTAGTAAAACAACAGCCTTAAAGATTTTATACATAAGCTTACTTTGAAAATTTACTTTCCTTTCTTCAAATCCATGCTTGGTTAATTGGTATCATGCCCATTTTACCTCTTCTTCTCTACATGCACCTCCCCCCTCTATCCTCTTTTTGAGTTAATATTTTACTTTCTTTTTGTCCCACTTTTTCCCTTACGCTCCCTTTTTCATCTTTTCTGCTCTGCTTTAAAATCCTCTCACCCCCGTTTTACTTCTCACTGCAGTCTGTTTAGGATGCCACAGAGAAACCATTACTTCCTGTGCACCTTCCTTCACGATGGATGAAATATTTATCTGGAACTGTGGGTGTTTTCCCCTTTTTTAAGCAAGAACTATGGTAAACAAATTAGAGCATACCTAAAAGTGTCTAATGTGATAATGATAGTTTGACTCAGTGTCAACTTCGCTCAAACATTTTCAGGCGGTGGCTTGTGCACCTATTAGCCTATTTGTAACATGAATTCACAATATTTGAAGATCGCTTTAAGCTTAAGGGAGAGGTAGAAATGCATCTGGATTCAGAAAATTTTGTCCTTTTATTGAGTCACACCAGAGTGTGATTGATGTATTTAGAGCATTACTCAAAGCCGTGGAAGCACTCCATCTTATCAGGAATAAAAAGCTTTTCTCTTGTGAGTTGAGTAAAGAAAGAATACCAACAGGCATCTGTTTCAAGCACAGAACTTTTCTCCTTTAAATCAAAGTTCCTTGTTTTTTTTGTTTTTTTTCTTGCTCACGAGGAGACTTTAAGGAGAACAGACTCCTATGGCCATAGTATCTGGAGAAAACTGTGACCCAGAGGTCATTTTCGCCCAGCGCTGGTGCTCCCCCTTGAAATATGCAGTAGATTTGTGGGAGGGTCACCGCCTCAAGGCTTGGCCCTGGGGGAAGTTACAGGGTGAAAAGAAAAAGAGTTGCGCGGCTCATGTCTTCTGGGTCCACAAAAGGAAGAGGATCTTTGACTTAAGTTGTGATTTGTTGAGCTCACAAGAGAAAAGCGGATCCCTCGACACTCTAGAACCAAAGATACTGCACATGAATTACTGATAGTTGCTTTCCATCACTGGGTCTCTGCTCCCTTAGGTTTCTCCTTGACTTATGCTAGGACATGCAGTAATGATATACCCCCTAATCCTCTCCCCTTAATGTGATTTATACTCAACAGGGAATTCCAGTTGCAGTAAACAACAGAGAAGTTTCTGAGGCAGAGAAAACTGCTGATCTCTTCTCTACTAATGCCTTTAATAGTTCTATCCTTAGGGTGAAAAAAAAATATCCCAAAATAAACTCCTCAGTGACATATCGTAGGGAAACATTTATCTTTTGGAGACATCTTCTTTTTAAGCTCCCACGATAAACCCACTACATTTCGGAGTGTGTACATTGCTGTAAAAATTGGAGGTGCAATATTGCTCGAGGTTAAGCTATACCTTCTTAATCTTTGCCATTATCCCTCTGTATCACTGTTCTAAAGACAATGCCTGGTGCCCACATCTTCCGACTTAACTTGAGATTTCATGGTAGCCCGAGAGTGGGTGTCCATGAGCATCATTCTCTCGTTTAAGCTCCCTAACCAAAGCACAAACAGACAAACAGCTCAAATAAACAGTTTTTGAGATAAAAGCCATTTCCCCGCGACGTCTAACTAACTGCTGTGACCCTCTAAGGTCTCCATCCAAAGGCCTCTGCGCTCTGTTTGCTCGCTGCGTTTCCTCTTCTACACACTGCATCAACTTCTTACTTGGCAGGATTCATCTCTGCACAGTGAAATGAATTAATTAATAACAGTGTTGAGCCACTCATGCAAATCGTCATAATCTGAGCATGACACAGAACTGCGTGTAAATACAGCTACACATGTAAATGAGCATTCTCTTGGTTGTATTCAAATGACTTGGTGTAATTCAATTATCATTGCCATGGATATTATGGTAAATGGTTCTATAGATAACTAGGCCACAGTGGGAGCCAAAAGCTGAGGGACCACATAAGGAATGCAAAAATAAATCCACAGCAACAATGCTTTTTTAGTCCTTTGTTAACTGGAAACAAAGAATGTGTGTGTACAATAAGAGGGTGCAATTATCCTTTCCGAGGCACTAATGCAGTGCTACAAACAGCTCTGCAGTGGGAAACTTACCAGCACAAAATATATGTTGAATATTGCATCATGCTCTATAACAGAATTTCAAAGTTAACTTTATCCAAAGGATTATTAACACACTCTAAAGGAAAAGAAAATATGCCTGAATCGTACCAGAATGAATAACAACTTGCTGCAGTGCATTGCATCTGGTGTTATTAACTACAGATGAGAATAAATAAGTGGGTAAAGAATTAAAGGTAATTCTGCTTGTCTATGTGCACAACGATGGCCCTGGTTAAGATAAATAGCAAGACACAAAAATCATAACTTTAGTAGGTGTGTGTGTGTGTGTGTGTGTGTGTGTGTGTGTGTGTGTGTGTGTGTGTGTGTGTGTGTGTGTGTGTGTGTGTGTGTGTG
>VURO01027727.1:32731-51078 GCA_015108175.1 Pelvicachromis taeniatus
TTCTATTTTTCATGAATTATATTATTCTAATTCTTAATTTGATAAAAAAAAAAAAACAACACTTGAAAAAAAAAACTTCTTCTGGAGAAGTAGCATCAGTTCATTAAAAGCAGCCAGAGGACGCTGGATACAAATACGAGGTTTACTCCCCTGTTGTTACAGAGGTAAGGCAGAGTGGGAGTTCACAGTAAAGGCCGTTGTGCACTGCGAAGGTCACACTTGGAGTATACAGTACAAACAGCAGATGGGTTAGTGCTCTGAATTCATGAACAGCCACTGTTTGCAAAGTGCAAACAGATGCCCATAATCCCAGTTTACAAAGATGCCTTTCTTTTGGACACTCTGTATAATGGAAAAGGTACAAAAACGGTATTAATGTCAGAGCAACTGTCAACAAAAGACATATCAGCTATTGCTTTCTTTTTTACTTTAGAGACATTAACACAATAGAGAGTGGGCATATCTGAGGAACATTTCTTAACACCCCCCATCCCCCCATTTTTATTTATTTTTAACAGATGGGACTCACTGGTTCTTTCTTATTGCTTGAGGTAGTTGTCAGACAGTAAATCAAAATGGGCCAGCCAGACAAATAAGCCAATGGTTACTGAAGCGATTATGTTGCTGTCACAGTCTAAAGGGTTTCTGTATTTGCCAGAGTCTGTGGGATTTTTTTTTTTTTTGTCTCATCACTAATATAGGATTACCCCTTTGGCATGCAGAGCAAGTTTAACTAAACAGTTTAATGTTCTAGTGCCGGAGTATTACCACACAGCCACAGGGATCCTAGCTCAGATTTAAGAAATTAGGTGGCAAAATTGAATAAACCCCATACCCCAAAGAACTTTTATTGTGATAGCAACAATCCAGGTGGCAGAAAGTAGAAGGTAATCTTACAGAGTATAACCACTGGAGACAGAATGTGTATACATGTCAAATTGGCTGGTGTGCCTAAGGTTTAATGCTCATGCAATATGAAAAGCTCAGTGAGAGGATGTCAGGGACAGTTAAAGCTTATCAGGAACATTATGTAAGGCTCTCTATAGACAGGAAGCCAATACTGCAGATGGAAAATCTACTCACGCTGAGCACGATGGAGTGAGAACAATGTCATACTGTATTTTCTACAATTTGCTATTTAACTCAACATTCTTTGTTTTCTTGTGTGCGTGACTTTTGAGGATAGCATAATTATCAGTATCAGGTTTTTTTTTTTGTAAATGTTCTAATACTATGTTCTCTATTCACAAGCTAACAATGAAAATGAAATATGCTGTTATTAGAGCTCTTATTGAATTTTTAGTTGGTTTTTTTTGGCAGGATCTCAAATCAGGTGATATTTTGCTCAAGACTGAAATTTAGCAGCACTATTAGACAAACTGTGCAGACATTTTTGCGCTACATTTCTAGCAGATCAAAGTTTCAATTTACAGTATTTTCTGATTGAAGTGGGACAAGAACTGGTGCTAAATGGGCTAAATTTGCTCAAAACGTTGGTTGTGACTGAAACTAAGGCTATTACCCCCTGTACCTGGGCTGCACTACTTACTAGAAGAAATGTTAAAATGGTAATATCAAGAACACTGGGCAGGCTGGACTCAGAGATATAAACAGGTTTTGATGGGGGAAACAGAGGCTCCAGGGATCCAGGAAAAGGGGCATCCAAGTAATCCAAATTCTCCTCATTCACTCAGCTCAGGTAGTCTCTTCAAGCACTCCAGGGAGGGAAAAATCCAGGGAAGGTCTGTAAATGAAGGAAAGAACAATGAGGTTAGTTGCAAGGGAAAAGGCAAGGAAACCACACTAGACTAAAGAGCCAGGACTCTATTAAGACAAACCAGTGAAGAATAAAGCTCAGCCACCACCTTCACTACTGGCTTACTGACGAGATCATCTGGAACAGGTGGTTGATTGCTGCGGGTGTGTTCAGCCACAGGCAGGAACCCATGATGAGTCCTGCCCATGAACACAGATGGACACACAAGCATAGAGAAAGGAGAGGGAGACAGAGAGAAAACAAACCCTGGAGCAGGCACCTCAGGAGGACTGAGGGACCACAACAGGTAAACTCATAGATCCTATCTGATAAACACGAGCACAAAAGCCACTATGAGCATGAGCACTTTCATTTCTGATATAAATTTTGAGACATATAAGCTTCTAGGGGGAATATTTTGAGCTGGCATCAAACATCATTATTTACTCATTTTAACTGCCACTGCAGGTATTAAACTACATCTTCAATTTAACCTAACTATTACCACATGGTCAGTGTAATTTCGATATGCTCTTCGAGTGGGATCCACACATGATTAACTTGGAATAAGACTAACTTGATCCCAAGAAAAAGAGAATGGAATATTACCCTGCAGCTGGTTCTGGCTCGAAGACCTCTGATTACCTGGAAGCAATTTTATGTTAGGCATCTTATCACTTGCTCATTGTGGTACATTTGCAGGTTGTAGACCTTTAACATTAATTTCCCCTGAAGTATAAATTTGCCATTTACACAAAGGTTTTTTTGTGCTTTAGCCCTATAATGGAAATAAGAAAACCTTACTCCATAACCACAAAACCCAGTAATTTTGAGTTAACCAGTAATATGAGGAAAATTTACATTTTGAGGCTGATGTGACTACTTCACATTAATTAAATGGCTATTATTACATTACATTTAAGTCAAAAACTAAAAAAGGAGTGATTTTTTTTTTACCTAACTTCACAGGAAATACATGAAGGAAAGACTATAAATACTGTTTTTTGTATCAACAGAAGCATTTTCTACAATTGTCAGTACTACAAGATGTATCTTGATATGAATTAATTTACTAAAGAAACTAGAATCAACCTCACATCACTGTACCATAGACAGAAAACTAAATAAGCTCAGAAAAACAAAATAAACTGTATTATATATGTATATCTGAAATGCCAATATATTTACAACACATACACAGTCCTCAGCTTACTCAGTATGACTACCTTATTCATGTAGTAATTTATTCCCAGTGGTTTTGTACATTAAACACACAAATTCTTGATTCCTTCTTCCACCCACCGAGCTGTCAACCTGTATTTCTGCTCTGCTACATATACCCATGATATGCATTATTGCAGAAACACTACTGTGGGGCTCCACTTATCTTAGACTGTCTGTCAGCATTGCTTTTTGCGCATTATCACACTTTCCAGCCCCAGGAATTATGTCCATGTTCTAAAATCTCCCTAATAGGTCCCTCATGTTGTTCACTATAATCCCATCATGTTAAGCTGTTTGGTTGTTATAGACTAATCATACCTTACTCTAAAACTATGATTGCTCTATACTTGAAGCTGTCTTAAAATGTATAGCGAAGTGACTGAATGTTCAGAGGATTATCTATATAGTTGTGCCAAGTGCATGTGTCTTTTTAGTGTGCCTATTCCTGTAAAAGATGTGTTGCCCATGTACTGTGATCACACATCAGTTTACTTGGAGTACATTTCCCTTGCAACTATGATATCAGGGCAGTACCATGTATATATATTTTTCACAGGACAAATAAAGAAATTCTGGTGCTGACAAATTGCCCAGCAGCTACACTGGGTGACAGAGCCCACAGTAAAGCCAGTTTTCCTTTGATGACTCACAGCATCCTTGAAAGTAGAAACTGTAACCTTGTTACTTTCCAGTATGCAAGTGCTGGATATATGCAGCAAGATTTATCTGTTTTCTTTTTTCCCTTCATCTCAAGGTTCATTCTTTGTGCACACTAATCATTTTTAAGTGACCTTACCTCAGACTTTCCTTGTTGATGCTTTTTTGGGTTCCAAGCGATAGTTAGTGAACTCAACCTTTCAGTCTATTTGATGTTAAGGTACCTAATGACAGCTATTCCACACTGCTTCATAAAGTAAAGAAATATGGTGAATATATAATAAATGTAATAAACAATATATGCAATACCTGGGAAATAGACTACATTTATCATATTTATATAACCCAGCTCAACTAGAAATCCCTGGGATGATGTACCGTAGTTGTACCGTGGTAGTTAGATAGTTAAGCAACCTTTGACACTGTTTTGTGCTCATTTGAGAGGAAGAATAGAGGCTTGAATTAAAGGAAATGCCGTATAAGCTAAATCATCACTACTGGTTGTGGCCCAGCACACTGTAAAACAATTGACTGAAGTTATTGTTCACTAGCTTTTTTGTAAAGTAGACAGTTTCAAATGATATAACCATCCATCCGCACCTGAAACCAGTTTAGACTAGATCACTAGTTAACTTAACAAGCAAGTCTTTGGACACACAGTCATTTAAAATAATTTGTTTAATAAAGTGTTTATTTAACTAATACTAATACATCTGTTGACAAATTACTATTGGAGACATGACTGATTTTAACTGGTATATTACATGTATAGATCATCACTGAAAGATGCTGAAGGGTCAAATTCACCGGTGTGAGGCACATGTGCAGCACATGCTTGAGCTCCCTAATCAAGTAACCTGTCCCAGGTGTGAAAATCACACAGCTGAGGGAGTGAAAAAGTTTACCTTTTTCAGTCAGACAGCACCTCCTCTACACGTATGCAAGAAAAGTAAAAATGAACTACAGTGATGAGGCACACCACTTAAGGGAGCGAAAGACGGAGCTGTTCAAGTCTTTTAAAGATGTGTCACCCAGCTAATAGATAAGTTGACTCTTGCCTGACTAATACAGCTGGAGTTAACCAGTCATTTTTTATTGGGTCCTAAAAACAAGCTTTGGTATTTCATATTAGGTTAGCTGATTGAACTAAAACAAATGGAAAATGTGTCAATATTTGCTGTTTTTAAGTTAGATTTGATTTCTAAGCAGAATCATAGCTCCTAACAACTCAGATTTGCTTGGAAATCCCCTCAAACAGCAGCTACCGAGTCTAACCATTCATCATTTATGGTCTGTTCCTTCATGTAAGTCCTTTTTACTGAATGGGTGGTGGTGTAACAAACCATTTCCCCTTTAAGAAGGAGAGATGGTTGCTAAACCTATTGTACTGTATATATAGCAAATCCTACATTATACAAACACTGCTAAATCTAACAAAGCAATTTTATTTCTGAAACTAAATCTCACATTGGAACAGGAAAGCGAGCCTAGAGTATAAAGTGGTGCCCTTGTAGAAACAAATATATACCAGTGCAGCATCTTCATAATTGGTCCTGTAACCTTGTTTTCACTTATTTTTCAGCATCAAAGTGCCACATGATGCATTGGCTTGTTTGCGTTTTCTGAAACTTGTGAGGTGAGCGTGGTCAAGGTTGCAGGACTTATTGTATCTGTTATCTAAAGTTCTCTTCATCTCAAGGTTCAACTTAGTATGTGCTAATAATGCTCCACTGACCTCTGCACTATGTTTGTTGTTGATATAAATTTGATTAAAAAAAGAAAAATACTGTTGACTGAACATCTACACAAAGTATATCCGAAGGTTAGATGTTAGGCAATCCCTTGAAAGATATTTATATATATATATATATATATATATATGGAGAATGGATTTCCATATCCTGTCCTTGTCACATGACAACATTAAACTATCATTCA
This sequence comes from Pelvicachromis taeniatus, assembly GCA_015108175.1. Taxonomy (NCBI): domain Eukaryota; kingdom Metazoa; phylum Chordata; class Actinopteri; order Cichliformes; family Cichlidae; genus Pelvicachromis; species Pelvicachromis taeniatus. The sequence continues at coordinate 38,307 of VURO01027727.1, forward strand.
TGTTCTTGTACTTAACTTTTTAATGCTATTCCGATTAATAGGAAGATTTGTTTTAAATCTTTCACGGAAATAAAAGGAAACTTCTCTGATCCCTAAATATATAGCCAGAATTATGCATAGTAAGTACTACATATGTAAGATGTATTCATGTTTTACTGGAAAACTCTGCAGTTAGAAATATGTATCAGTTGTTGCCTGTGGTATAAAGTTGCGGAGCATGGCGAGGCTTGTATTTTACAGCAAATGTCTAATTTGCCAGGAAACAAGAGACCAGAATGTGAATGGCAGGAGGACTGAGGCTGGGAACCATTGGACACAGTGTGTGGAAGCTGGTAGGAAGCAGAAACAGGCCTGGGTTTTGGCAGGTTTTAAGTGACAGAATTTGGATGCAGTTGGCTTTAGGCACAGTTGTTGATTTAGAAATAACAGGGTTGCCCCTCTTGAGTAACTCCTCTTCTCTTCCCACCCTTGGGCTCCATATGTGAAAATTGCATTGAGTGGGAATTGGTCAAAAAGCTGATTTTAGCCAAGTAGGGGTTCAGGTATGACAAATATCTAACAGATTGCTGTGACTGTTCAGGCCTTTAGTTGCATGATAATGAGCTGTTAAACTATATACAAAGAAAGTGAGTATAGTTTAGTCAAAAAAGTGAGTACTCAGTTTATTCATAAAGCATTATCTAGCTCCTGTATGAAGGTATAAAATAGGTTTGATTCATTTTGGTTTTATGTTAGGACTTTCACTGTAGCGCTGTTGCTATTAACATTTATAGACATGTGAAGGTTATTTTTCAAAATACTTTTCACCCAGAGTTTTAATTATAAATGCTGTGCGTCTGACACTCGGTATCCTAATGGCATATTAGCCAAACAGACTTTCATTTTTATGGCAGAGCATGGGATTTTTTTTGACTGCACCTGTTCTGAAAATGTGCAAGTAATCAAAGCACATTCAAACATCCTTTTGATATCTGAGGTGGCTCTGAGGGCTTGGGAGCTGGTTCCCACAGGCAGAGCGCAGCACTTTTGAGCCCTAATGATGTAAACCAGTGGAAAAGAGTAAGTCTGCAGTGGCATCAAGGCTTAATTGCTCTTGTACTTAAAGCCATTTTCCTGCTCTAGGACTTAATGAGAGAGATGCCAATGTGTTACAGTCAACTTACCTCTTCATGTGTTACCGTGATGATAATTAGAAGTCACTTGGAAGTGTACTGGTTTGGAGTGGTCCCAAATCAAACCAACAGATCAATGTCTGAGCAGTCGATGTTTGTGGTTATACTGGTTACAGCAATGAAGCGCGAAGAGAGGAGAGCCTGTGGTGATGTAGGCAAAACATCAATTGCGTTGTCTTCCATAACACATGCACATGCCTGCATGCACCTGTGCACCACTGGCATTTTTAAGTGCACTGGTCTCTGTTTTCTTCTATGCACACCAGCAATGTTTGTGCATAGTACACAGAGCAACGTGCCAAGAACACACTCTAATCTAGCTCTAGCGCTTGCTTACGATTTCTGTTTAGTCTTAGACAGACTTAGAACTCTATTAAAAATACAGAATACGTCTAATTAAGCTAAACTGAGTTAGTCAAAAACACACTGTTAACACGGTGAGAGGCATTTCTGAAAGACATAATTCTCTGCACCATTTGCTCTGGACTATCAGTTTCAGTCAACCAGCTTGTGATGATTGTAAGACAAGAAAAGGGAATTAATAAAACATGGACGTATTAACTTGTAGGTCTTTTTAAAATATTATGTGTACTGGTGTCAAGGTGTACTTTAGTGGGATAAGCTTGTAATTAAATTATTAAAAGACATGCTAACATGTGAAGAAAATCCTTTTTTAATCATTACTGTTCGGGTCCAAATTTTAGATTTTTATTGCAACAAGAATGTTGCCCCAAATGTTGCACTTTTAGCTTCTGATTTGATCCTTTTTTTTTCTTTCCTTTTTTCTAAAATGACCCCAAACATTGTAGAATTTTGTACTGTTGTACAAGTGCTTCAAATGTTTGGTACAGTTTACATTTTGTACAAGTCTGGTTATAGCAACACGGAACATCAGAAAAGAAATCAACTTATTTATGATTTATACTGAGATTTATTCTTAGAGAATTGAGATTAAACTGAGATTAATATAGGGATCAAAAGAGGGATTTGGGGGGGTTACAAGATTAAAGACACATAAGCTGTTTTAGTGAGTGTTGGAAACTCATGTGAAAGTCTCACACATTCAAACTAGTGCTTTAAATGAACAAACTAATTAGTTAATCTTATAACTAGATGGTAGTTCTGAGATTTTTTTTCTGAAATAGCAGTGAGTGTTTAATGGTTGTGGTGATTATGCATGGTGCTTGCCATTTTCACTTCAGTATATAGTTAAATGAATATATTTTCTTGTCTTAGGTAAAACAGAACATTATATTTTCTTATCATTGTTTTTTCCAAAAATTACTGTTATAAAACCTACAAAAAAATGGAAGCCTTTTAGTCATTAAACAATGCAAAATGAAACTGTAGAACAGCTGCACTTTCAAATGATGAACAAAGATCTAGTAATATGAATATATATTATAAAATTTCTTTTCTGCTTGTATCATCCTTTGTGTTTTGAAGCATTTGGTTGAATCTGAGTATACAAACTGCATGAACATCCATGCTGTTGCTTCTGTTTGTGGCAACGAAATCGCTGACAAATGCCAGTTACATTGGCAGTCACACATGCCCTAGCCACAACAGAAGCACCACATTCTTTTACAGATGAGGTGGTATGCTTCGGGTGATGAACTGTTCATTTTTCTTTCTCTCTACACTTTTGTTTATTCGTTACCTTGACAGAAGTTTACTTTTTTTAATTTGTCAGCTGCGCTCCTCGTATTTCTGTTTTAGATTTACCAGGAATTTGCATCGTATCATGAAGATCTGGAGTGTGTACTGCAGGGTTTGGGGTTATCCAGGTAACTTCGGGGTTAACCCTGGGTTTTCTTTCTTCTTATTGGGGCCCTGTGAGGGGCTGGGTTTGTGACACAGCATTTTGAGTTTATTTAGTATCTTTATGTTAATATATTGTTTATTTTGTGTTTTCTTAAGGTTGTAGATGAGTTAGTTATTTTGAGTACTTAAGTTATAAGTACTCAAAAGTTATATTATTGGTGTGTCTTAGTTGAATCTTAGTCTGGTTTATGTTTTAGGTCTCTGTATTTGAGTCTTATCCTGCCCTCTGTGTAGTCTGTCTTATCCTTTATGTTAAACCTGTAAGTAATGCCTGTGCTGTTGTCTTCCTTTTCTGTTCCCAGTTACCTCTCCTTGTGTTCCATGCCTCCCCCAATCTGTCACATGTTTTATGTCTACATGTTCCATTGTCAAGCTTGCGTTGTCGTGTCTACGTCTCTCGATGTTTCCTGTGTTATTTTGAAAGGTCTAGTGTTTCCATGTTCAGTGTGTTTAGTTTCATTTCCCCTGTTGCGTCATGTTCATTTGTGTTTCCCCAGGTGTTTCTATGTCCCTCATTACCCTCCTGTGCATTTAAGTCCTCTGTCTGTTTAGCTAGTGCCATTTATTTCAAGTCACAGGATTATTTTCAAGCTTGGGTTCAGGTTCAGATTCATGTTTGGTGTCACAGTTTTCATAGTTAATCCTAGCTTCCTCAGTTCAGGTTATAGTATAGTTTTGCCATTGATTTTGATTTTTTTGTTCCTCCATCAGCACCTCAAACATAACGGCTATTCTGCCGTAACAGGCTCATTGCTGCATGAAGAGTACAGCATCTAATTTTTTTTTCCCCTCAATGGTTTCTAATTGTTTGTGACTCCCCGATGAGCGGCAATGTCGAAGCCCTTCACAATATTTTTATTTATAGTTATTTTTTGTTGTTGTTTGTCGCATGCAAATTTACAACAATTATATTATCCTATAAGAACCTAAAAGAGGGCACCTATTTGTAAATTGCTGGACTTTATATCAAATTCATACTTTACCTAGTCTAAGCCTATATTTGAATTCTGTTTTGATATATGGTTTGCTCTGTTAAACACCACTGATGCTGCAGCAGAAAGAATAAAAATTAAAGCTGTTTTATGCACATTTAAATGGTAATTTAATGGACTACTCATTACACTCAATCATGATATTGATAAGTCTGTTAACTTACACAGTCAGCATTTTTTTGATGACTTTCCTTTCTGCCTTCAAACAGACAGAACGTCTTTAATTTAGTGGCACTTTTCAAGTCTTACTGACCAAAGCACTTAAAGCACATGTGCATTTATAGGGTGCTTTTAATACTGAACTACAGTGCATTACTTTTCCTTTCACACACACTCACACCCCTGATTTGTCTGCAGCAGTTGTCTTACTTTCACTTTATATTCTATGTATAACCTCTATATTTTCCCCATAGTATATTTTTGTCCTTTGTAAAATAAAACACGGTTATTTAGCCATAACTGTGATTAGTCAGATGTTGACAACGTCACCCCTTTCATATTAATGTGCAGGGAAATAATGACTTAACTCATCAAGTTGATAACCAGCTTCGTACCACTTCATAGAGGCTTCTTGTCATGAGTCTTACTGACAACACTATGCTTTTATTTTCTTTTAAGCCCCATTCACTCCTTTGCATCGTCAACCTCATACTGACAGCCAAATCCACCTGCAACTTAATGGCAACTGTCAGCTTAGTCACCTAAGCACTAAATAATAGTGTAAACCTACTGAAATTAAAGCAGAAACTTTTTCTTATTATAGAAAATGACATTCAAGCTGTTTTTTCCCCATTCCCTGTTTAGGTTATTGTTTCTTGTGAGTTTAAAATGAAATAGTATTTAAATGTCTACAGACTGTTATTGTTGCTTTGCACCTATCATCACCTCAACCCACAACTGAAATAATTAGATATGACTACACCTGGTGGTAGTCCATGACCCAAAGCTACAGGCGCAATTTTCCCATTTCATTGCGAACACATAATAATTATGTTTATCTGATCACTCATCGAGCATCAACGCAGAAACAAAGCATTTGCGATCATTTATCCTTTCGAATGTCAGCCGTTACAGTGCAGCTGTTAACACTGAAGTGTTTTCCTGTCTCAGCTCTTTGCAGATTGGTATGAACCCTCTCCATCTGACGATGTACTGTCAAAATACAGTCACATCACTGATGTGCTTCGTGGATTTACACTTGAGAATTTATCACCTGACTAGCTAGCTTTGCATTATTCATTGAGCAGGGAGAGTGAGACTACAATCTGAATGCAGACAGCGTTGTATTCACACTCAGCCATATGACAGCATTGCCTTCACAATGCCCTTGTTAAAACTCTGCTTTGGGTAACAGGAGGCAAAGACAACCCATAGCCTCATTACAATCCTAGCTGCATTTGTTGAACACTAACAGTGGAGGAAAAAAAAATATGAACTGTCATTTTAAATCCCTTTGCAAGAGCTTCCGTTCGTTTACAAGAAGTGGAGTCACTCCAAGTGAACACCCATTGGATCCTTGAAAACTTGTTCCACGGCAACAACAAAACATAAACTACATTTTTATGCTCAAAAACATCAAAAAACACACACAAAATTGCTGCACCACTGTGTACACTGTTTCCTGTGTACCGTATGTTAGTCTGAGCTTATATTACAAAGGGATTAGAGGCCGATTCCACTGCTCAGGACACCTTTCATGTAACAAACACAAATTCTACCTCTTTATCTCAAAGTGCTGGGATTCCATATTTTTTTTCCAACCATGCAATGTATTTTTTTTACATTTTTACATTAAAAAAAAAAAAATTGCATCATGTAAGCTCATTTGTAACACCAAGGATTTTTGAGGATTGCAAAATTGTATTCCTTTAAAAAACAAACAAATATTTCACTCATGCATTTAGTGGTTGCTTGTTATCACTGTGGCAGTTAATCATGTTTTATTTTACTTGGGTTTACGGCATATACAGGTGCTGGAAAAATCATATTTCTTCATGTGTAGATACGAAACTTGTGTGTATTATTGTGTATGTTGTCAAATAAATGATTCTTAAAATTAGTCGTTTAATTATATTTTTGTTTGCTTAAAACAGATATTTATTTGCATTAATTCCTTGCATTTCTTTTTTACTTTTTTTGTGTGTATGTGTACTTTTTGTGGATCTCTCAGCCAGTGTAATATTTTGCTATATAATGGCAACAAAATCTCAAACAGTCTATAATTCCTGCCCATGTGGTTCACGAGGTAAATTATTGCAGTTCAATTTTAACAGATGTAGAAATACAGTCTATCCCTCTGATCTTCTTCAGCTGCTTGCTGACAAACGGATAAAAACCATAACATACACAATTAAAGCTATTATACAAAGCAATTCATCAAGTTTTATCAGCACTGACAGTCTGTGTAACGAGTGGCTGGCAGAACTGATCTTGTCTGAATAACTGCCTCGTTATACCTTACCAATATTCCCAGGGGATTAGAGGTTTTAGCCCTGTATACATCAATGAAGTATCAGCAGTCTAGAGCAGACTTGTTAAAATATAATTGGCTATTCTTGTAAGCTCTATTCATACACTCTCTTACCATTTAAGTACCAACTGCCCTCCCAGAATACCTGACATACTAACCTTTTCACAGTTGTCTCTAAATGGCAAAGTTACAAAAAAAAAAAAAAAGAGCCACGGAGCAATCTACCTCTGGGCCCAATTTATATGTATATTGTACCAAACAGATGCCTGTAACCAACAGATCTCTCTTAGGCCATGATTTATTTAGACTGGTTTAAACACTAGGGATGTAATTTTGTGCTAACTAAAATGGCATTTATTGACTATGTGGCTTATTTAATTATAAGAAACCTACTCTAAACCAATCCAACTGTCCCTCACAATTATAGTTTTTCCCTCTTAACTCAGTGCTTAGGAAGTAACTAATCAGTGCAGTCATTGTTGGAGTTCTGTAGATATAATCCCTTTAATTTGTGTTGTTGTATAATGCTATTCATCACCATCATTATCATGCTAAAATGTTGCCAAGGAAGGCTCGTCATATTCTGTATCTGGTCTTTATTAGCTGAAACGACCACTGACTACTGTTAAGAACACACACAGTCTCAGTCAGCCTAAGAGAAGATCAGCAGATTGTTCTTCTCTTTTGTTGGATCATTATGACAGCTGTGGTCCCAGGCTGTTCGTAGCAAGTCTGACTGACAGGCTCAGTGCTGTGGAGCTGACAGGCTTAGCACGTCCATTGGCAGATACAGATGTCACATGCACCACAGGTCCGTCTTGCAGCTGGGAATAGAGTACAGGGCAGCCATTACCAAAGGGCCAGAGAACACACAGGGCAGCTTTAGATACCCAGTGACTTGAAGGGCTGAATACATCTGTTTTAGTTACCATGTGAGTCCCAATTGAATGAAAAAAAAAGTTTAAACTGTGCTGTTTGCTGATAAAAAGCATATTTCAATGATTGCATGCTAAATAAAAACCCACACCTATTAGATGCTAGGCATGTCAAATATCCTCCCACAACAACCTTTACAAATGTCGGAAATGAATAAAGATGGGTCTCATCCAAGGATGGCTCAGCAACTATACAGCATGTAAAAGGAAGTTGTAAAAGCTGCTCCGTTTAACTGACTTATGTGACCTAATTGGATGTGACAAAGTTCAGCATCTCTTGGGGATAGGATTAAGAACACATTGTGGAATGCAGCCTGTTCGGACAAAATCGATTATGACACTAATCCTTGATGAATAATGAGTATGATCATTTATCAGAGACGCTGTCGGGGAAAGTCCATTGTATGATGATAAAATGATGGTTGGAGGGGAAATTTGAAATGATCCATTCACTAATACATGGTGGTAATGATAGAAACCTTCTCTGTGTGGATAATGTGCAGTGCCCTGAAGCACCAGCTTAAGACCTTTTCAACCCACGGGTGAAAAGGCCAATTGAGAAAACCAATTTAACTAATACAGTTGAATCTGTGTGAAATACCTGATGCAAAATACTCAGTGACACAGGTAAGTTGCCTGCTCCTCTGGGAGGATATAAACTCACTTCCCTCAAGCTGCAGTGCTTAAATAATTTAACACATAAAAGACTACGTGAGGGATGTGTTGACTGAAAATCAATTGGATGTCCACAGTCTCATATGTCTCTTTCGCAGTGTTGGCACTAGCACTTCTTTAAAAGGTGCAATAGGTTTTCCCTGCAGGGGCTCTACTCAGAAAGTACTTCAGGAATCCAGCACATAGCAACAGTGTGCTTCCTTACAAAATTTAAGAGACAGGTCACTGAAGCTATGACTTTCAGTTATACCAGTCTTTAAAATTTTAACCTTGACTGTGAAAAACAGAGGAAACAAAGGGACTACTCTGAGCCTTATCATGAACCAGTAGTGAACAAAAAATTTACACAGTGAGCCCAAAACTTTTGTTTTGTATAATGTTCAGTAATCTTGTTGGATTGTAATTATGGAAGAGGAATTCATTTGAGAACAATGCTATTTTGGAATAATCCCTTCAGACACTACCACAGACTCATTATAATCCTAAAAGTCATAGAGGCTTTGCAGTTGGGACACAAAACTCCAAGCAAAACAGACAGAGGTAGCCGTACATTCTTAACTCAGACACACTGGCGCTGCTCAGTTTCTTGATGAAGACGGTTTGTATTCCCAGTAGGTAGAAATATTCTCAATATTACGCATGTATTTTCCATTCTTGTGTCAGCCTTGCCCAAACCCACAGGAAGATCTTTATTATTGGTTAATTTCTCTTTGAAATACACAGTAATGTATACTGTGTATTTCATTAGGGTCATTTATGACCCCTAATTTCTTTGCTTCAAAGAAGAGAAATATTCTTTGAATTTTCAAGGGGTCCAAAGTTTATGAAAATGTTTCTCTTTGGACATTGGTTGCTTTTTTGATTTACTCCTTTCACTCTGAAATGAACAAGACACGAACCACTGTTGAGTCTACACTTAAAAGCTTCAGAACTTAGCAAGGAACCAACATCGTATTTTTATAACATTGCATCAACAAGGTTGTTTGGATTCCCAAAGTGTAACAAACCAAACACTTGGCATGCAAATTCGGAAACTGAAGAAATGGAGAATGAAAGACGTGTCAGGCTTACAGCAGATGAACAGTATGTGAAAGTCATATTGTTAAATAAAATCTAGTAAAGACCTGACACACAACCTGAGAAATCAGGTCACCCTTTTGTTAATTAATGTACAGTTGACTGAAGAAACATTATAAATGGTCTTTGTTTAAGGGAAGCTGTAAAGAAGCCATTGTTAAGAATTGGAGGGGGGGGCAGCATAGAAGAATTGGATTGATATTAAGTGGCAGTGGCTTAATCCACATTTGAAATTTAGATCCACTGTTTGTTTGTTTGTTTGTTTGTTTGTTTGTTTGTTTGTTTGTTTGTTTGTTTGTTTGGCATGACGGCTCCCAAACACACAGACAATGGGGAAACATAACACGAAAGAAAAAGACAGTCAGTGATTTCACATTCAGTCATTATGAGTCATGGATTGGCCTCCCCAGAGCCCCAGACGTCAACTGAGCTTTGAATGTCCTTCAAGAGTTATGAAGAAGTATTCCTGAAATCTACTTAACAAAATTACAAAAATTTACTAAAATTTATCAAGACAGTTGACGCTGTGCTGAGGGAAAAGGGTGGGCATACTAAATATTGACTTTCAAGCTTGTCAGAAATGTACAAACTTGTTTTTTGCCTGATATACTTTATTTCTATGTGCACGTTTGGATGCCTCTCTACAGCAATTTTCCCTTTTTCTATCAATATATAAAGAACTGAGGGGTAGCTCAAGACTTGCAAGTGCTGTACATCATAAAATGCTTTCAGTGTTTTCACTGCTCCAAATTCTATCACCCAGTTCTTCTTTGTTTGCAAATATTTGTACCTGAATAGAATTTCAAGAAGTCAAAACTCCAACACTACTTACACAGTACTATATACATGTATAGCAATAGTTTTGTTTTGGCTTAAAAACATGCATGACAAAAAGAAATCATTTGTAAAGCCAGCAAGAGCCTAGTTCAGCCAGCAGGGCATTTATTTATAAATTCCCTCCATATCAAGCCTTTCTATATGTGTCAGCACAACCTGAATCCATGGCTTCAGTTCAACATATAAGAAGTTGTAGATCACAACTTTATGGAGTGCTGATGCAGATAATCAGTCATGTGTTTGAGATTCAGTAATATTTCTATGGTATGTTGTTTGAGGGTCCTATAAAATATTTCAATGTGCTATGTTACATATTTTATAGGACCTTTAATCATATTGACACATGGGTGGGTGACAAAGTTGAAAACATAAACATGTGAATACAAATAAACATCCAAAACTCTTAACTAATAATTAAAAAATATATTTAGGTACCCCTTAAATTATTAAATCAAATTAATAAATGGACATCTCTTCATAGATGTATAGAATGTTATATTTAGCTCGCAAGCAGGTGTTTAGTTATTGTGGTGTGTTAGGTTATTAGACCAAAAATAAGACCTGCTTTATTCTATATTTTGGAAACTGTCATGGAAAATTAACATGGAAATGAAGTAGGGCCTTTTCTTTGTTTTCTCCATCTTTTCCTGCACTCAACATAGAAGCATCATGGATACAGCAGCGTTTGCTAGATGACTCAATTTGTAATAGCGCCAAACCTGAATTCTTGATTTATGAACAGTCAGGGATCTACAAGGGGCTATTAAATATAGGGAACGAGGAGGAGTGAGGTGTATGAATGTAAATTAAAATCCAGGATTATAGGCAGTGCTGAGAACCTGTGCAAAGATGGTTTTGGTACGCAAAGTATTTGAAGTTTATACCATACATGGATGATTGCAAAGTCGTTTTTTTGTATAAAATTTATAGCGTGACCATCTTGCAGTACAGTCAAAGTGTATTGATGGTGACAGCATAAATTAAGACAATCATTCATGCAGCACCCGGTATATGTAAATGTCTGCTGTGTGTGTACACTGATTATATAAGTGTGTGAGTCAAAGTGAATGAAAGGCAGGCTTATGCTGGTGGGGAACTGTGTGTGTGTGTTTATGAAATACATCCAAGCTCAACCTGAGTTTGTTGATTCAACTCCACGAGTTTGGACAGAGACATTTCACAGAGCATAATTCTGCTTTGCAAAGCCACCAAAACTCAGCGAGGCATACTTTCAGGGCCCTGAAAGTTCCACAACGTCAAACGCGCTGATCCAAGCATTTCCATCTCAACAATGGTTGTAGTAATTTAAATGATCTGACAGGTACATCCTCTATCTTGACAGACGCAAGTTATTACAAAGAGTTTGTGATTCACATATGGGCTGAGCTGAGACTATACCAGCACAATCCCTTTCATTCACTTATTCCCTTGGATATATACTTTTAACCCCAATTCAAACTGGTGCGTGTAAGGGGACATATGATAAAACAGATGCTTAAACAAACAGCTGCTACTTGGTTTTCACCACCTGCTTAATAAAAATGCCATAATGGCCTAAACAGTCACATGCCATACTGCATTTTTCAGTTTAGAATTTTATGTCAAAATGTGTAAATTGATGACAACCTTTTTATTTTTCTACTAACACCACCATAATCCAATACTTGTGTAACCCCTTACTACAAGATTTCATAGAGCTCAGAGGTAAAATTGAAAACAAGCATCAAATTTGATCTGCAAATCAGTCATGATATTTGTACAAACTTTTCTGACCGGCGTGTCTATTAGACGCTTTGTTGTGATATCAGTTTGAGCAGCTACAGTGTACGGGTAGCAGTGTTGGCCCTTTGTATTCATATCAGCATCAGATATACCTTGTTATGAACAGAACAGTGGATGCCATAAAACTAACAAAAAAAGTACACGCCAGTGCATCTGCAACCAAAGTTGGCAGTCAATCTATGCTATATTACATTTCCATGGCCACAGGGGTATAAAATCAAGCACCTAGGTGTTCAGGCTGCTTTTACAAATATTTGTGAAAGAATGAGTCACTCTCAGGAGCTCAGTCAATTCCCGTGTGATATGTGACAGGATGCCACCTGTAAACAAATCCAGTTGTGAAAAAAAGTGGAAGCAATTGGGAATGACAGTAATTCAGCCATGAAGTGGTAGGCCAAATAAAATCACAGCGATGTCAGCTGATGCTGAGGAGCTGTGTGTGCAGTAGGGCAGCAACAAACGATTATTTTGATAGTTGACTAGGCACCGATTATTTTTGCGATTAGTCGACTAATCAGATCATGCATCCATTGGACATAAAATGTACAGCTTAAGGCACCAGCATGCATCTGCTCTAACTATCATTAGCTTACAGCTTTGAGTGTTTAAGGTATGTGCTAACTAAAAATAAAGACAAGATGATAGTTTATTAGATTTTAATGAAATCTGCAGATTGTTTCAGTAAAGTTTAATAAACTCAGCCGTCTGCTCCTTGCTATCTAAAATATAACAGGACACCGGAGTATATTGTGTGTGCTGTGTGAAAACTATAACTTTAATCTCAGCCAAACCGATTTACTCGGGAACAAATAAAATACTAAAAAAAGCCAAACAGTAACATTTTTAAGTTATCTAAATGACTTATATATCATGTTTAACCTGAGTAGCGGAGTATACTGAGCCTTGAACCCCGGCTAGCTATCGAGCTGGTGGGTAACAAAATATGTGGGGTCTTGATAAACTGAGCAGATATTTGAGGTTTACACAGCTACATTCTCGCCTGAAAAT
>VURO01027728.1:0-19750 GCA_015108175.1 Pelvicachromis taeniatus
GAGATGTGTGGGAGTGGGCACTCCACCCTTTCCCCTCCGCGAATCGCTACCTTATCGTGGTGGAGGGGTTTGTGTGTCCCAGGGATCCCAGGGGCTATGTTGTTGGGGGGGTATTTGACCCCTGGTAGGGTCTCCCATGAAGGACCAGACAAAGAGCGATTCAGACACCCCTATGAGAGATCCAGCAAGGGAACAGTTTACCCTGCCCGGGATAGGGTTACCGGGGCCCTGCCCTGGAGCCAGGCCTGAGGAGGGTGCCCGAGGGCGAGCGTCTGGTGGCCTGGCCTTAGTCCATGGGGTCCGGCCGGGCACTGTCCGAAAAAGGGACATGGGCCCATCCTTCTGCAGGCCCACCACCAGCAGGAGGCGCCGTAGGGGTCGGGTGCTTTGTGAGTTGGGCGGTGGCCAGGAGCGGAGGCCCTGGCGGACCGATCCCCGGCTACCAAGACTAGCAATTTTCTGTCAATTAGACAAAATACAAACAATGGTATTAAGTGCTTGTGTGGCTGGCATTAAAATCAGTTATTATCAAATCAAATCAATTGGATTCAATTTTATTTATACATCACCAAAATCATAGCAGCAGTTACTTCGTGGTGCTCTATATTGTAAGGTGAAGACCCTACAATCATACAAAGAAAATCCTAAGAATCACACAACCCCTGTTAGCAAACACTTGGCAACAGTGGGAAGGAAAAACTCCCTTTAAACAGAAGGAAATGCCAGGCTGAACACTACAGAGAAAAGAAAAAAAGCAAAGTGGCGTAAAAACACAGAGAATGAAAAGAGGTGAGTTAAGCTAATGCATTTATCAGCCAGTGTACTGCAAATGTGGCCCACCTAAGCTAACAGCATGCTCAGCTTGTGCACATCCTGTGTTTGTTTATGGGATTTACAGCAGTTAAAGACAGGATAGCACCCTATAATCAGAAACACTGAAAACCAGAAGTGTAATATAAATACTAGGAATGAACATCCTTTTTGTTCCAACAGCCATTGTCGAGGAAAACAAATCTCTTCACATTGCGCACGTGTTTCGTACTGGTGATGATCTGGCGATGCTTCAGTTTCACCTGACAAACACCTAACCATCCTATGACAGCTGCAATCATGAAGCAGAGCAGTGGGAGACAGCCTGGGAGCTACTGATGACTGCTGAAGTGGAAATCTGGATCTTTCTCTCTGTTCTCTGCAGCCTGTGTAGGATAAATTGCAGGATTCATACAGAGATTCTCACCTTCGCCCACATCACCGAGGCCAGCTGCTGCTTCCTGTACAGAAGCTCCCCGCATCGATTTCAGTGAAATCCCTCTGCACCCCTATGTTCAGTTGAAATGGGGTGCTTTTTTTTTCCCTCCGCAAAAGATTAATAAGGGGCACAGCCATGGGTCGCACGAAATCAGCAGATAAAAAGAAACACAGTTCACAATGAAGGTCGTCTGCAGACCCTGCACACCCTTAAAAGAGCATGTGACGGACGAATCATACAAGGAAAATGGCATACCCAGCGTCGGCAGATATATTAATAGATTTTTCTTCCCCTTTCAAGGACACACAAGAGCACAATTATTTCTGTTTCGTGACAGGGTTTTTTTTTCTGCTTCCTGGATTAAACTTGGTCACTCACTCCCCAGGTAACTACGGGAAAGACGAGATTAATCCCGGACACCCCAGTCTGAGTTCTTTCCATTGTTCCAGCGTATCTTCCATTTCTCATGTCTGCCTGTGACCTTTTCCTTCCTGATGGTGCAGTGGTTATTTCAGTAATAACTAGGCATCATTCAAAGCTACGCACTCCACAAACAACACTGCCAGCGCTGTTTCCAAATTTCTGGTGTGGGTTCAATAATATAATACTTTTTTTTTTTTAAACCATCTTTTCGTCAATGAGAATGTCGAGATTTAAAGACTGCAAGGTTGTTGGAGGGGGAAGGAGCAGATGGATAAGAGCTGTCTGTAGAGTGGCTCCAGGAAATTAAAACTGTCTTTATTACCTCTTATTCTGATCCACTGCCAAGCCGCCCACCCCCCCCAACACCCACACGCACCGTCACACACCCTCACACACCCACACGCGCCTCACATTCGACGATTACCGCTACAATACAGCCGAGCACAGCAGCTCCCAGAGCTCAGAGAGAGGGAGGAAATGTCAGGATTATTTGAAAGCGTGAGCTGTAATGAGATGATAATGGCGTCTCCCATGCTGACGAGTTGACAGAGGGATGAACAGGCTTCTGGGATGTTGCTGTCAATAACCTGCTGAAGCAGATAAAATGACATTACACTCAATTAGCTCTCAAGCTTGCATGGATGCGTCTTTTAGCACCACATTGGGTAGCACAACACTTGAACCCAACTCATCACGATGGCACTTTGTGTTTTGCTGTCAAAAACACGGTCAAACATGTTTTACATGCAGTAAACAAACGATTCTACTAAGTGTATGTTTGGGGGCAAAAACTTGTTCTAAAGTGATGGTGACAGATGAAGAATAACTGGCAGCTTTGTGAGTGTCCATGATATAGGGCTATTTTTTAATATATATGTGGTATTTACGAATCTAATGAGCACCAGACTGAAAATAATAAGTCCACTGACAGACTAGGGTACAATATTTGATTATAACGCCTCAGTGAAGGCACAGTTTCTCGCCCTTCACTTCTGTAGAGGTGTTAGCTAAAAAGCTATTTTTTGCTGTTGTTGATTTCTTTAATGGATATTAAATTCCCACCCCTTGTATCCACATAACAAAGTCCACAGACAGAAAAAAGGAAAAAAATAATGAAAGTCTCATATATTTGACCCCGAATGTAGAGTCTGTTTCATCTTCCTAAACTCACCTCCACTCCTCTCCACTCCCCTTTCCCTTTTCCGTGTGCCTCTCACTCCCTCCATGCACTCAAATCACCATCTGGGAAAGCCTGATAAGCTCAGAGGCAGACACCAGTATTTGGGCGTTGAGTTGAAGAGCTGCCTTGAGACTGCCGGTAGGTTAACCCAGACTAACGCGCAACCTTCCGAGCATGGAGGTTAGGACGTGACACACGCTTCGTCCTCTACCTGTTTGTTTCTGTGTGTATTGTTTATGTTCGTCTTTGTCTTTAAACGCTGTACTTTCAACTCGATTTTTCATTCTGCTCAAGTAAAGAGTGCAGGTGCGTCATATTTATGGGAAAGTAAATAGATCTGCACTGGACGTATTTGTTATAGAGAGTGTTAGTCTACAGCTCATATCCTTATAATGTCAGGAAGAAAAGCCATCACTAAACAAAGTTCATGCTTATTCACTTGATCATCAAACACATGTATGATTAATACTGGAGCTCAGTCGTCACAGGCTGGAGTACATTTGTGCCAACTATTAGTCCCAGCCCGCTTTGTTGGAACCGTGAGCACAGTGATCGCTGCATAGCTTGCTGAAAGCCTGAGAAAAGCTGCATGTCTTACAAGCATAAATACACACAGACATAATGCCATTCTGCTGTTTAATTTGGTTGCAATTTCCTTCATAAGCATCGGATTAATCTGTTGCTTCAAATTGGGCTGAATTTCTGTCTGGCGCTGTCCGTGGTTCTGACTGGCTAATACTTACTTAAAGACCTATTAACACCTTACACGCCACTGCTTTTGTCATTTCTGCACAAGCTCCACACCCCACCAACCTCAACAGTCTCTCTCTCTCTCACACACACACAGGAGGGCAAGAGAGAACACATTTCAGCTAATTAATGACATTCTTGTTTTATCTAAATATAATCTGAGAGCCACTGTGTGAATGTGGCAGCTTAGGAAAAAGTCAGAGAGGAACCCTTGGGGCGAGCAGTGGTGTTTTTTTTTCCTTCGTTGCTTCTCTACCTCCTGCTGGACTCGTCTGCCTCGCTCTGCAATTTATATAACTTTACACAAGAAATTCATAAACACATAAAAATAAAATGTCAACCGTTGACATTTGATCATAATGTCACAACTGACCCAGAGATCCACCACCCACAAAATTTACACACGTAGACCATGTCACGTGGCCTAGTTCCTGTATGGCTTCTCTGTGCTTGTGCTAAAACCAGCCTTTTTTCTTTTTTTTTTACTTCTTTTAACAGGCACCAGAAGGCGATGTTATTTTAATTTGTAAGAATCTGTCAAAATTGCTGCACACCATAATCAGCCTGTCATTATCAGCTTGGCGTTGGATAGGCACCCACACATACCTGTGTGAGACAGACAGCCAAACAGAGGATCAAACTGCAGCGAGCATATTTTTCAGCCTTCAGACTCACTGGTGGCCTACAGGTCAAAATCTCTTTGAGTAACAGTCCCAATAGCCTTTTTGCCTTGTTTGTGTGCTGGTTTGGAACTTGCTAAGAATGTGTCAAAGGCTGCATGTTTCAAATGCAGTCTGAATTCAGTGTTGGATTTCTGACTGATCTGCAATGGGTTTGATTTTGAACTTACATCTGACTCAATCCCAGTGAGCTTCTCAGTTTTTTTGTGCTTTGGGTAAAACACCAAATCATCATTGCTCTTCTTGTGAGAAATTTGTACAACTTCCATGGGACACACATTGTCCAATGGCACGATACTAAAACCGCTGACAGCTGGTGGGAATAATATAATCTTATTAGAAAGGCACCTGTCATGGTTTCGGATGTATTCGACAGTGAATGAACAGTCAGTTCTCAAAGTTATTGAGGCAGAAGCAGGAAAAATGGGCAAGAAAAATTAGAGTGACTTTTGAAAATGGCCAAATTTTGATGGCTAAGATGATTGGGTCAGTGCATCTCTAAAAGTGACAGGTCTTGAGAGGTGCTACCATAATGCAGTGGTTAGCAGAGAGAGAAAAATCTATCTAAACATTACTGCAGACCACGTACATTCTTTCATGTCAGAGGTAATCCCTGATGGCAGGGCTTTCATTCAGCTAGAAAAAGGCCCTGTCGCACTTCAAAAACTGATTGAGGATCTGTGGGATGTGCTGGACAATTAAGTCCAATCCATGGAGGACCCATCTCTTAATTTAAAGGACTTAAAGGTACCAAAATCTTGGAGCCCGTTACCATGAAACACATTCGGGGGTCTTGTAAAGTTCATGCCTTGATGACTCAGAGCTGTTTTACGGACACGAGGGAGACTTACACAATACCGTGCAGGTGGTTTTAATGTTGTGGCTCTTCTGTGTTTGTTTGCTGTGCACTCATGTTGCTTTCAGTGCCCTCTGGCAGCGTGCGAACAACTGCTTGGTAATGCCAGCTTAGAATACATCCTTGCTTTTGACATGATTGCAGCTGCATTATGTCAATATACTTACATGTGGCAGTTCTGCCTCCCATTCAAAGTAATATCTACATATTCACATCAAGTGATCCATAACATAACTGATTCAGACTGTGACCTTAATTTAGAGGAATGTGAATGTTTTGAGGCATCCTAATGTCTGCGCTCACAGATGTGTCTTTCTACTCCTGCCTTTCATGGATCTCTTTGAAACGGCTGCCTTTGTGGTGCGAGCTGCTTCAAAACATGTCAAGGCATTCCCTCTGAGGACTATTGAGCCTTTTGAATATTGTTTTTTTTTTTATTATTTTCTCTTTATTGGCACATTGAACCTCCATCTACATTGCAGTTATCCTCCCTCGGCTGCAACCAGCATTGTAAACACATTAGAAAGCGTTTTGCTGTAACATCGAGAGTCATCTTCCATCGCTTCACCTCAGAAATTTAAACACAAATGTTTTATATCTCTAGCTAATACGTGTCTTTGTTTTCGTACCTTGCTTGAACCATTAAAAAAAAAAACCCTAATTAAATATGCAGTCAGGTCTGCTTGAACTTTTCCTACAAACTCGCTGCCATATGAAACCTGCCTTATCAAGCCTCCTTAGATGGACTGTGTCGTGAAAGGCAAACTGGGCCTTCCCAGAGGAATCTAAAGAGATCTAGTCAATCCTTCCTGGACGTTCACTTATTCATGTGAGGGATGTGGAAGGAAGGAGGGGACGATGCAGGGCAGTGCAGTAAGCCTTAGGTTAGGTTATCTAATGCAATGCGGGATAAAGGTGGTGAAAGGCTTGCAAGGCAGACATAAGATTGAAAAAAAAGGGATTTTGCCATCCATTCATGGGATTTAATAAGTACACCATTACTGAAATGTGCCCTGTAACATTGAAACCTCAGCTTTAGCTTAAGGATATCAAAGGTCTGAGGGGCAGTGAAAATTAGTTGACTGCAGTGGGTGATAATGTCCAGATTCCTGATTTGAAGACTGAGTGTACAGCAGCCCGATGAGTGCACTGATGGGTTATTTAGAAGATTTTTTCCAAATTCAAATGCAGAAAGGTTAAGGGGGGAGGAAAGAGAAGGCAGTTCGGGGAAAATGAAATGCCATTTCGTGTGCAAATTTCACAGGGTCAAGTGACAACTGTGGATGAGATGACGCTAAGTGGCTTTCAGGGTGCAAGCTACAAAGTCAAATAAAAAGGACATAAATATACACATGGGCCTTGAATATAAAAATTCAAGTAGCATGAGAAGCGGTAAAATGTACTCATGCTTTAAACCAAGTGCATGTTGGACTGCTATCAACATGCATGACAGTAGCTGCTTCTCCAGTCCTAACCTCTGATTATAATTATAACTCCCATATCATAGAGAGGGGATTTATTCAAATTAGTCATGTCATTATCTGCAAGATTACTCCACTAAATATTACTTACTGGTGTCTATTCACTGACAAAATGTCCTGCTCTGCATCGTCTGACCGTATCACCACAGCAAAAAAAAAGTTACGCTGAATGCAAACTATGCAAACGGGAGTGAGATGCATCAGAATGTCGGCAGACATCTTTCGATATCAAACGAAGCAAAAGGAATAGATAACTGCTTTCTGTCTTTAAGTTCTACTTTCTTTCCATCAACTATTTATCAAAGAGGGTTGGCTGGAGATTCCTGCATGGTATGGTGTGGCGTTTATGCTTAATGGGACATGAGGTGTAAGAAGTACTGCATCGTCCTTGCACGTGTGACTGGTGTCGACTGTAGGACTAGATAACTGGGGTTAGGGTGTGAATATAGGATAATGAACAAGGAGAAAAGGAAGATGGATCACATTAATCTGAGCAGCAGAGCCCCCCCCC
The DNA here is from genome assembly GCA_015108175.1 of Pelvicachromis taeniatus. Taxonomy (NCBI): domain Eukaryota; kingdom Metazoa; phylum Chordata; class Actinopteri; order Cichliformes; family Cichlidae; genus Pelvicachromis; species Pelvicachromis taeniatus. The sequence continues at coordinate 7,131 of VURO01027728.1, forward strand.
CCCAGCTCTTCTTTTTACAGTGAATGCTGCAGTTGTGAAGCTGACACCGCAGCCTTCCTATTTGATGAGCAATTAGCATACCCTCGCCTGAGTTTGTATCGTGATGATCCATTCATTTCCGTGGTGTAATTATGTGTATAAGGCTGCTCATTTGGAAAACATTGAACTCATCAATCTTTTTGCACTCGTTTTCTAATTCGGCCCATTGAGAGAACCCTGGGGGACACCAAAACCGCACTTAATTGTCCTCATTCCAGACAGCTTCTAATTACACCCAGTGCTTTTAGATCTCGTTAGAAAAAGTTCAAGATCCTCCTTGCCTCTTTTTTTTTTTGTAGCAGAACTGTTCTCAATGTTTAGGCAGAGAGTTACTCAGAGAGAAATTCCCTCATCACCTTGCCCTCTGGCAGCTGCGCCCTGGATAAACAAACACGCGTCGCTGCACATCAGTCAGCTGGTTGGGAGCTGGGGCCTGATTAAAAAGCTCCCTCTGCTGTATCTCATGGCCTTCCTCCTGCGAGTGCCCAGATAAATAAATAAGTGAATGGCTCCTTTTCGTTTAATGGAAGAATGGGATAGCTGTCTTTACAACTTCTCTACTGTATTGTGTTGAGTTTGTGTGATGGAGTGGAAAGAAGGGAACACTGGACCACACTGTAAGTCAGTGGAGTCTCGATTAGCACTGAGCAGATGATTAAGCAGGAGCACTGTTTGTCTTTAACTACTACTCCGGTCTCTGGACGTAGCTACAGTGCACCTTGCCTGAAAGTCACAGCCCACATTTTGGTTTAAAATAGAGATGAACAAAAATGAAACAGATGGTGGATACTGTGATATCTACTAATTTAGTCAAGCTGAAGGTACTATGGTAGATTTAATTTGTGCGGAGGACACTGACAATGGCACTGGTGCCCCTTTATGGGCCCATTATACTCGACATTCTCACCCTCGTGAACAACCTTACAGCAATAGTGATGTCACATGTGCTGGTGCCACCAGTGCTTTGGTGTTGTTTTGGCTGGTACTGTGCCTCTCAATTTTTCTAACACAAATGTAAGATTGTGTCAGTTTTAACCACCATTTCAGCGACGTATCAGTGAAGGAGCTATGAGATTTCCAGATTATACAGAGGAAGATGCTGCAACAAAAACTGAGAAAAAAACCCCCAAAACCCCCCAAACCAACAAATAAACAAAACGTGGCTCTAATTTGGTTTTGTTTGATTGGTGATACGAGTCATTTAGGAGAATACTGAAGCAGGTTTCTGCACCCTCAGCGCTGGTAATAAAGGTGACGGGGCTGCGATGTCTGTCTGTGAGCAATGCGTCCAATACAACGACCATAACCAGCCTTCTAAGCTGCATACAGTTAATCTTTCTGCTGAGAGAGAGAGAGAGAGAGAGGGGTTTATGAGGCAGAAATCTTGAAAGGAAAACCTTTTTTTTTTTTGAGAACTTATGATATCATGGTTAGATTTCAGCATATTTAATACTGGCTATATTGGACAGTGACAACTTTCACAAGGTGCAATCAAAAAGCTGTTCAAGTTCAACTGCAAAAAGCAAAAACTTAATTTAAGTTTGAGGGTGCATGGTGGTGTGATGATTAGCACTGTTGTGTTACAGCAGAGGGGTTGCATGTTCTGCCTGTGCCTGTGTGAGGTCTATCCAGTCCAAAGACATGCATGTTAGGGTGACTCGGGATTCTAAACTGGATGTAGGTACCATGATGATTGTGAATACTTAGTATTTGTCTCTGTGTGTTACGTATGATGTACCCCGCGCCTCTTGCCTCATGACAACCGTGCATCTCCCTTTTGCACTGCATGCTTAATCGACTCCACTGAGTCAAAACTGTGACCCTTCAACTTAAACTTAATTTGGTGAAAGAAGAGAAATGAGCAGTACACCAAATCTAGGAATGAGGGTGAGCGGTAAGACAAAGATAATGTTTGTGTACCCAAAAATGCCTTTTCTGAATGCTCTATGTATCGGTGAATATAAGAGTTAAGTATGCAAATGGTTGCACTCTTTGATGCACAACCTTGAAGCTACTACTAGACTTTGGAGGATGATCCAAATCTATTCAGCATGAAATTCATAACAATATCAGAGCTATCCACTTAGAAGTTAGATATTTCAGGGCGTTGGAGTGCTGAACGTGGCCCAGGAGTGCACAAGTAGACAACTTTGAATAGGAGATGGGAAAATATAAATTAGGCACAATTTGTTTTTCTGTTTTTAATTTGAGCACAGAGCATTTTTTTTTGTCTCAAACTCATGCTGACCAGTTTTTATTTGTATTTTTGTGTATCACAACTAATTAAAAAATAACACTGCACCTGGTGGAGTGTAGCAAACAGCGCATTCAGTACAGCACAACATCATGTGTGGACAGATGCTAGCAAAAGGTTAAAGATATACTGAGTATGGAAAGTTCTGAGGTTGTCAAGAAAAGATTTTGACCACAGCCTTTTTCATTTAACACATCAGAAAGAGAAAAACACAGATGTACAAATATATCTGTGTATATTTCATGGCTTAATTCCATTTTTTGGCTTCTGCTTCACGTTCCTCGTGTTGTGTATAACACTGTCGAATAATTTAAGGTTATGTGTGTGTGCTGTGAAAAAGGTCCCTTGTTAAGCATTTCATGCTCTAGAATGTGATAACGTTCAAATAAAATCTCAGCAACAAGAATGACTTTCATTTCCCACTGTTTAAATCAGCTCACAACTTCTGTCACTGAGCTAAAGAGCTGAAGAGCTCAGAATTGCTGCTATGGCAACAGTGCAAAGCTCGGGTGGGCTTTAGATTCAGTGATGAGCGCTCAGCTTTTAACATAGAACTGGATGGAATAAATGGAGATTCATACATTAGATACAGAATCACAATCCTCCAAACCTTTATCATTTAGACTGTGTGCGCTTGTTTTATCCTTATGAATGGTTATTTGGTTTGTATAGAAACTTTTACTCTTTTACACACACACACACACACACACACACACACACACACACACACACACACACACACACACACACACACACACACACACACACACACACACACACAGTCTTGCTGCCTGCTAAACATCAATGTCAAACTTGATATGTGTGTACTTCAGTCAAATCACACAGTTGGACCGCTGTGTATGACCTTGTGTAACTCCCTCTTCCCCTAAGGTACACACACTTGCATGCATACAGTATGTAAGTGTCTGTGCTGTGAGCAACTGTACAAACATGCAAACTCACATATCATGCATTATTTAGCACATGGACTGCTGGAGAGAGCCTCCAGGTCATAAAAAGAGAAGCTAATGTGTAAGCGTTTCAAACCTGCATTCTTCTCCATATCTATAAGAAAATGACCTCACTGCTCACTTGAGCTATATATAAAATAAGACTGACAGTAAAAGTAACATAGATGATGAAGCAGGGTATGCATGGCTAGCTTGCTGTAGCAAAGTCGAAGCCACATGTGCATGCAGGGCCAATTAAAGCTTTAAAAACAACAGTCCAGAAACTATATGGTGATGCATGAGGTATGCATATGTTTTACATGCAGTCTATGACATCACAGTTACACAACTTTAGGCCCTTATTTAGCAATCAGAAGCAAATGTCACGTCAATGTCAAACACTGGTGCTGCTATTAGTATCCTAATCTCAATGCTTCCAAAACATTTGTAGGATGAATACATGTCTAGCTTGCTTTCTAATATATGCAAGGAGGTCATAAGAGCCTGGTGGTGTGCAAAGCTGTAAATTTTGGTAATAATCTGATACCAAGTAAGGGGTACAGGGCCAGTATTGCCAATACTAATACCACTACTGATACTTATGTATGGGGGAGGAGTATGTCACGAATCATCATCAATTTGCAAATTCTGAACACATTTTAATGACGACTAAATCAGTGTGACTTTTTACTTTCCACCATAATTTGTTAACACAAAAACACACCTATCAGATTTCCATGTTTTTCTGGAGAGCTGGAAATCAAATTGACATGAGAGTCAACACAAAAACATTTTTCATATTGTGTGTTTGAGGTAATGTGTTTTTCATTTCCACAAAAATAATTGAAAACAATTCAGCGGATAGAAACAAAGTATCGATCCTATTACACTAGTATTAATCTGATACCAATATCAGCATTGGTATCGATACTATCAATATTTGGGTTGATCCTCCACTTCTCATAGGAGGATAAACTTGCTGTTTAAACCTGAACCTGAACAGACTTTGAATAAGTGCCAATGTGGAAACGTGCTGTGACAGCTTAGAAACCTGAGCTGAACTGAATGTGAACTGTGGAGCGGCAACACAATATCGCCTGTTTATTCTTTATCTGAGGTTTCACTCCTAATAAGACATTCTTTGTCTTACCAAAGATGTTGGAGGGATGCTGTGCATGCTACAGCAGCAGATGAAATAAAATGCCCCACTGAGGAGTGTCCTGTACAGTGGGATTTATGTCCAGGTTAAGAAAGTCTCCACAGAGCAGACTAAGCAGCAGGGTGTGCCCACGGGAGAGTCGCTTCATCATTGTATTGATTTGTACGAGGGCTTAACTGACTAGATCGTAGCATGAGGTTTCGTGATTGATTATTGATATCAGGGAGTGTCATCAACCCTAAGCATTAATGAAGCCTCTTCTACTGCCACCGACTCTTTTCCCATTTGAATCAAAAACAAGAGAAGAGCGAGGGCTGACTGCATGGTAGAGTGGGATTGTGTTTGTGTGTGTGTGTGTGTCAGGAGCTGAGAGAGAAGCACCTGAATCCTAATCACATTTGTTGTTACAACTGAATGCACACAAGAATATTTAACGACAACTACTGGCTCTAAGGAATAACTTTTCTGCAGATGGGGCAAAACAACTTTGTAACACATTCTCTTATCTTTTCTCTTCTGTGATCTCAGGACAAGTGAGCAAATAACATCTGAAGGATGATCTCTCCTCAGCCTCAACATTATAATCTTACTTGAATTTGGGCTGCCAATTTGCTTTTGCCAGCTGTGAAACTAATCATGTGATGAAAGCCTGTGTGTGTGTGTGTGCGTGCACACTGTGTCTCTGGGTCATGTTAGCGTGTGTCAGTCTGAACAGATCAAATTAAGGATTTATAATCACGGTAGCAGTAGCAGAAGTAATGCAATGGAGTATATGTTGCTCGAACTTTTCACTTAGAATAAAGTTAGGAAATTGCAATCCAATCCAAGGCCAGAGATTTTATTTAATCAAATCAGTGTTTGCAGTTCCGCCGTCAGTCCTTCTTTCTCTTGGCGTGCAACTTCAAAACACTTGAAAATCTTGGCTTTCATGCCGCCTGTGGTTTGACTGCTCACCCTGCTGCCATGATAAAGAAGTGTACTTCAGTGCTCACTGTTTCTGGGGTTACAGAAGCATCAGAGCACAATTCTGACCATGTTGGGTGCCGTCGATAGTCTTGAAATTTTCAAGGGCTATGATCCTGCGCTTTGCTTCCTGCTGTAATGTTATTCTGTACAACCTGTCATTTTAAACAAGTGGTGGAGAAAATTCACATGTCAGGTGCACAAAATAGGCATATACAAGTTAATTTCAGATGCATCTTATTTCCATGCAAACTTTAATGTGATTCAAGATTCTAGGATTAGGATATATTCCATTAATAAAATAATGAAATAAAAAAGATGGCCCAGTAGTGCAGGAGCAGAGTGGTAAGCAATCACAAACTGAATCAGTTGCTTATCTGTCGCGAAAAGGGGTTTTCCAACAAATCTCCTCAGTGTAGTGGGGATGCTGAAGTTATCCCAAGAAGAAAAATATTCAGAATCTCCAGAAAGCCTGTCATCTAGGCTCAAAGCAGTACATCTTACCAAAGGTGACACACTATAAAACCATCCTTCAATCTCAAGTGTCGTTTCTGCTCATAAATATAGAGAAGATCTGAGACCCTGGCCTCACACAAAATTAATTTTAAAGAATTACCTTTGGTCACTACCAAATGTCATGGAAGATAAGCAAATCAGCTCCTAGTTAAAATGTCACAAGGCGGCCGATGGAAGAGTGGAGGTAGTAAACTACAGCTGGACAAATTAAATTTGGACTACAACTTAATAGCCTGCAGATGAATAAATGTGATTCTGTGCCCTTTCTAGTTTACTTATACGTCCACACAAAACAGTCTGCAAAGTAAATTCGTACCACAGGAAACATATCCACTCAGTGTTACATAATGTTTTAAAAGGGAAAAATCTTCACTGCCCTCAAATTGCATAAGCATGTATTACAAAGTTGATCTTGAGGCAAATGTTTCTACTTAAAAGGCACTAGAAGATATTCACTTGTTTATTTTAGTCATGAATTATATTAGCTTTAACTGAACTATAAAATACAGTTTTTGTACAAAATGAGGGCTTTGGATTTGGTTCTCTGTCACTTCTAGTTAAATTTAATTTGGAAAAATACTCTGTAGAGAAGTAATGATTCCAGCAAACAAAACCTGTTCTGTTGTTTTAAAAGACAGGTACTTAATCTGTAATGTAATATATGTTTGTGTATAAAATTATAACACCAATGTAATTTTATACACAAACTATGAGGGATGTGTGAGCCAATACTTCAATATATTTTGACATCACGTATTCGTTCTTGTACCAGCTCATCCAGCTCGGATCTGTTTTGGAGGTGTTCATTGTGGCTCGTTGCTGTTGTTAGCTGTCTATAAGCTAACATTATGCTAACGTTAGGCCTGAGTGTCACGTCTTCTATATCTGTTCCACAAAGTCAACATCCAACAACATCCACAGTATTATTATTTTTATGTTTTCCTAAAATACATTTGACCGGCCTGTTTAACAAAGTTGGCTTTTGTTCCATAGGACGTTTGCGTTTGCTAACATTGTATAAATGTTTAAGCTAACTTAATGTAACTAAACTTAACAGGCTACCTGGCATCCACCTTAACATTTATTTTCCCTATCAACATTTTAACATTATGTTAACATTTTAAATAAACACTCCCTTCCACCACCCACTTTTTTTAGTAAAAAGGTGTAGGAGGGTGTAGGAGTGCAGGAGTTGTAGCCGTATCACAGCCGCTTTCATACTTATTTCAGAATTTCAATGGGGCAGTTTGCCCTCCACCGCACACTGCAGTTTTTCAGTGACAAAAACACCCCACGGAAAAAGAAGTTAAGGGGATGATTTAAACAAACGTGTCTGCAAATGCACAGTCACGTTAAGCTATGAGAAATATCGTCCTCTGTTTTCTCTCATCTGATGATCGATCAGAAACGCTCCATACACGCTTTCATTTCAAAGCATGCAGAAGTCTGGACACGTCCGCGCACTTAGACGTGTGTTACAGGTGTCAGGTACGTGGACATGTGACAACTATAACGAGACAGATTTAATTTAATATTAATCTCTTAAGAATAATATTAATTTAATGCAACGATCAGGAAAAAAGCTAAAACTGACCTTGACTGGTGAGCTATAACTGCTCACTTTGACTTTTATCATTGATCTGCGACATTATGGTCCAACACCACAACCCTACTGCATGTTGCTAGCTAGCTAGTCACATCACCCACTGATGAGTCCGACTCTACTGTGCAACATTAAGCTTTTAAGTCTTCCGACATCAGAATGGTGAAAATGACTGAGAAACTGAGCATGATCTGATGTCAGTCTAATTGTTGATTGGGTTGTATTGACTAAAACGAGGTAATTAGGATATGGGAAATGTATTGTTTCTGGCTCTAAGCTGCACACATTACAGTTATTTAGACTCACAGCTGGAAACTCTTGATCTGAATCATCCTGCACAGATTTTTTGTCTTTCCTGTCGCTGTTACTTTTAAGTCTGTACATTTAGTTTCTCCTTTGCAATAAATGTCTGAGCAAAACAGCTTTTTAAATGTCAGTTTCCATTTGTCCTTGCTTGGTGTTACCTGAGCAATGCTAATTCTTCAAAAGCACTCACTCTTCTGCTGCTTCATTGTTTTTTCTCTTTGATTTTTGAGTCATTGTATAATGAGCTGCATTAGGAAATGTATTATTATTACTTTTATTTGTTCCTTATCGAAAATAACTAACACTAACATTTTGAAGCTGTTTAACACTTGTTCATTGACTCATCAGTATTGATTTAATGACAAGTCTAGGTTTCCTATGTTGAGGGTAAGCCCTTAGTTGTTCTGTGACTCTACATTTGCAAAAGGAATATCAATGTCTTGCAATCAGTCCCCCCTCCCCCCAAGGACAGCACGACCACATTGAAACCCACTAGTGTAATATACACAGGCCACAATAACGACACCTTTCTCTCTGACATACATTAATATGCTATTGTCAACAAAATTAGATTATTGTGTCATTTTATAAAAATGTATACACCAATTTTCATAGTAATGTAACAATAATTAAATAAAGAATTCTGCATCCCGGTGCTGACAGTTTCCCGATTAATAAAATGTCAAAATCAGGTTATCTAATGCATATTAAAAGTCGACAAGGCTGCATCCTGGCTCGCTGGCTCAAAGCTCATCTCAGGTGGTAATTTGCCACCTATTTTCCATATAAAAGAGACAGACTCCAGTTAATTCATCCACCTGGAAAACCAGCAGTGTCTACCTCTGATACAGTAATTTGCTACTGTACCCTGAACTACTTTTCATTTTGTGTTCTGGCTTGGTTTCTGTCTGTACATCTCCATTTCAGCTTTAACCTCTCATCCACACTTGCAAACACAAACACTCATGCTCACTTATTTTCATGTAGCCCCTCCCCAGGGGACAGGAAGTGCTGCCAGAGAAAGAGTTGTATGTTTATGTGTGCACCTTTCTTTCTGTTCAGCTGTGCACCGAAGACTGCACCCTTTAAGTCTCTTGGGATTGAGTCAGGCATCATTCACAACACACTAACTAAACCTCAACTTTCTTGCGCCACCCTACAAATGCACAGGCATGTACATTCACACAAACACGCGCACTCACACACACAGACAAGGGTGTACTGAAACAAAGTTTGCACATGTACAAATGAAAAAGAGAATGAAGTCTGATGGAGTTTGAGTCTGTGGGAATATAGACTCGTGGGTCAAATGTGGTTATGGGCAAAATTACAATAGCAGAAAATTTTATAGGATTACAATATTAGATAGGCGAAGCATTAAATTAATGCTAGTCAACTGAAATGTTGAAGGAGGGATGGAGAAAGCGGAAGGAGACTTTGCTTGTCTCACATTTCTATTCAGTCTCTATTACCATACCACAAGAAATATTATGAATGTGAAATTATATCACGAGAGAAAGTTGCCACTCTACTGCAATTGTTTTTTATGCATGAGAGAGTGTCTGTTACTCGACATGTGTAAAGCCAGATTAGACTCGGGAATAAAATTTTGCCTTTTCCATTTCTTGAACATGCCTGCTTTCAGTGAATATATCTAACTATGAATAAACATTCCAGTGTGGCCATCGGCTTAGTCTTCTGGGTCGGTCATGTTTGTACTGCGAGTGGTCCAGATGCACCCGAATCTCACCATTATCCAATGTTCGGATTTGGTTGCATCATTTGTCTCTTGCCTTCTATCTCTCTGCGCAGTAATACTTACCATGTAGTAAAGGCAACAATGACAATGAGAAAATAGAAAAGTAGTGGTGGTGTGCAGTGGCTTCTACAGAAAGACAAGCAGAGATGATGACACTGCAAATCACCCACCTCCTGGTAAGTCCCACTGCTCACCAGGTAGTTAGCCAGTGTTTACAGAAAAGCTTTTTTTGATACCTGTTAAAAGACACTGGAGCAATCTGCCAGTGACCAAAACAACAGCTCTTTGTGAGTGATTCCACTTGTAGATAACCAAGAATGCTAATAACCATTAGGTACCAGTAGGTAGAGTCCTCACCCCTTGATCAGAAGGTTGGGGGTTTGAATCCACCCAACGGCTACCCTGAGGTACCCTTGAGCATGGTACCGTCTCTCCTGCGATTATTAGCTGCCCACTGCTTCACTGAGTGAATGCCTTAAATGCAGAGAAATTTTGTTGCCTTGTACTGTGACAATGTTCCTTGTACTGTAGCAATGACAACAATGTTGTGTTTCCAACGCCAATAGGGAATACGGATTTTTCCTTAGCAATTGGAGATTGCGGGGGTCACTGACCAGCCACTCTGCCGGTGTCACTGTGGCCTTAATGTTCACCGTTAAGTAGTGCTTGTCCTGCCACATAGGGGATAAAAAATTAAATATTCAAGCAACTTGTATCTGTTGGTTAGTGCCAGACAGTCTGGTGGGATGACAGCAGCTGTAGCACCGAGAGGATCCAGTAACCTCTCATCTTGATTGAAGGGAGCATTTCATGGTGCTGCTGACTTCCACTTCTGAGATGTTCTTTTGCAATAGACAAGTTCTTCCAAGAAAAAGACCTTTATTCCAGAGCAGTCGAACCACTAAACCAGCCCAATCTAAGACTGATGTACAGAGAAACATGCAATTTGTATACAGGCTCACGTCAGGGAAAAATTCTTTGAGCTTGGCAGTCATTTATCTGTTATGACACTTATACCACAACAGTTCCCATATCCTCAGAGAGAACATGTTCTTGGCATCAAGACAACAACACTTGCTTTCATTGACTCTATATAAGGATTGTTTCTTAGTCAACATACACGAGTTGTGGGTCTAAGCAAGTTGACATATAATCTGCTTCTTTCCCATCTAGAACATTGAAATGTAAACATAAAAGAAAATTAAATTATGAGCAATCCTGTCACTCTGTGGAAAAACTTTCACAAACTAAAACTGACATTTGTAAAGTCAACACTCCTTAACTGTATTGTGTGTTTCCTCCAGTGTCGCCACCTTTGACAGAACACACAGGTGGCAATCTTTTAATAAATAGAAGTCAAATATTCTGCCTCTCACTCTGTACAAGTCACCTATCAAAACATTCCCTCACACTTTCTCCTCCATGTTTGACAGTTGATGCCACTCACTGTGGAACCATCCTTTCACCTACTTGACAGCGTACAAAAATCCTGCGTCATGAACTGAAGAAATTTAGATTAATCCAGTCCATAATACCCATTTCGAGTCTTCAGTAGTCCAATGGCGGTGTTTCATGGCCCAAGCAAGCCTCTTTGTCTTATTCTGATATCTTAGCAATGGCTTTCTCAGTGCAACTCATCCTGTCAAAGTTGCAGCTCGAAGTCTTCGCTTCACAATTGAAACTGAGACTTGCTTACTACGACCAGTATTAAGCTGTGCTTAAAGCTGTTGTCCTGTGAGCCACCTATCACGCAAGCTGTTAACTCTCAGAAACTCGAGTCTGCCAGACCTCTTCCTGTCAGAGTTTGCCCCAGTTTCTGAGTGCCTTTTGATGGTGAAGGAAACTATACTCACTGACTGACACCTTGTCTTTCTTTGCAATCTTTCCGTAGGAAAGACCAACATTTTTAAGTGGTATGATGGTCTGTCTGTCTTCCATTGTTAATTGCCCCTTTCTCATCATTTTTGTAGCAACACATTACTTTCTGCAGTACAAACTGATGCTCACGAGGACACGGTACCACAGTGTGTTCCAACATGTTTGCAGACAGAGGGGGGTTGTAAGTAATCTAGAAAAGTTGGTACACCTGTAAGAATTAATATCACCAGCTTTCAAGGCTTGAACAGCTTCTATTGCTGCAGAACAGCTTTAAATTGTTAACCCATTTTGTGTTCCCTGAAAATAATTTTTTGTATAATTCTGAAATGTGCATTATTTTTCAGTTTTGGGTAACGCTACCTTTTTTTTTTTTAAACCTCTGGCAGTTCAGCACTTACCTTTGTATCATTTCAAGCTATTTATTGGACTTGAATGACTTGAATTGCAGTAAAATTCAGTTTCCAGTAGCACAGCACCGTCAGAGTTGCATGTTACAGAGTTGGAATACCAATAAGGTAATAAGAGAGTACAACTATAAGCATAAATATAGCATATGTACACATATACACATATATAAATACAGAATATATAATAGGGTTAAATAAGATAAACGGGAATATCAGTGGAATATACTCATTGATGAGCTGTATTGTGAGTCTACTGCACAGTGATTGTTACAAAGTCAAATATAAAAGTAAAGCATAGTGAAAAAGCACTACAGCTTAATTGTTCCCCCCTCCTTGGTCTTCCTGTTTCTCCTCCCTCTCCCTTCCAGCGACGGGTTAAACAGTTTGATGGCGTGTGGGACAAAGGAGTGTTTAAGTCTGTTGGTCTTAGACTTTGGGAGAAGCAACCAGTCGCTGAACAGATTCCTCTGGTTGTTTATGGCCATATGCAGAGGATGCCCAGCATTGTCCATAATGTCCAGCAGTTTCTTTAGTGTCCTTTTCTCTGCCACTGTCACCAGAGTGCCCAGCTTCATGCCAACCACAGAGCCAGCCTTCCTGATTAGTTTTTCCAGCCTGGATGAGTCCTTCTTTGCCGTGCTGCTCCCCCAGCACACCACAGCATAAAATAGTACTCCGGCCACCACCGACTGGTAAAACATGCTCAGGAGCTTCCTGCAGATGTTGAAAGACCTTAGCCTCCTGAGAAAGTACAGTCTGCTTTGGCCTCTTTTATACAGGTGCTGC
>VURO01027729.1:0-21050 GCA_015108175.1 Pelvicachromis taeniatus
CTGACTCTGCCTTCATCCATTGTGTTTGTTTGGAATCTTCAGCAAACTGTGCACTCTGAACTTGCTTTTATACATGTGGTCACAGCATTAGCAACAAGTGTCTTCAATTTTGAGTGGTTGTGTGTAATGAATGACGCCAGGTGTGTTCATTGTGTTCAAATATTGCTGACTGTGGCAAGCATTTTGCATCACATGAGCTTTCATTTGAGAATATGAGCAGAGTTCTTTTGCAACTTGTGTTTTAGCAAGGAATAATGTGTTTAGATTTATGACAACGGAGGATTGTGTTCTGTGAATTGTGTCTTCATGTGACATGTGTTTATGATATTGGTAAATGGTGGCTAGATTTAGTAAATGTGTTTAGACAACTGGTCATTTGGTTTAGAGGATTGGCTTTTGTGTTTTAGCGTTTGAGAAAAACTGTAACACTGTATCACAACCATAACACAATTTAAAATGTGCACAAGGAAATAGTCTAGGTTTCTACCAGTCTGTCCCAACAAAATGTCCTTTGGATATGAAACCATATACAGTCTCTTCTCTGAAGGTGTAACTGTAGTGAACAGGAGATTACTGCAGGGTCCCAGTCCATTAAGCTGACCAAAGTTACAGCAGCCGGAGTGAGCAATCAAAGTCTTAGGTTCACAAAAGCAAAGAAAATAGAAACCGTACCTTTGTCTCTGGGTGACAGTGCGTGGGAAAACACCAGGCTAGGAAGAGGCGATGCTTTCACATATAGCCGAACAAAGCAGGATGAACAACCAGGACCCTCACTGCATTTTGAGGAAAATTATTTTGAGCGAAGAAAATGTATTGCTACGTGCAAGAAATATATTTCAGTGCCATATACACACACAATGACACACACAATAACAGCCCCCCTCTCTCAGTTGTTGGTATTTGATCTTGCTCAGATCTCTGCTCTATGTGCTGACAGACATCTGCAGACCTGCGCTCAGTGTGTCATACCCGCTCTCAACATCTCTGCTCCCTGCACGCTCAACTCTTTGTGTACACGTTATAAATGTGCAACAAAACCAACCAATCACAGACTTGGATGCCAAAATTCTGGTTGGCTTTTTGGTATCCAATCAGCTCGCTAGCTACTGCATCTCGGAAACACTGTCCTAAGTGAAGCTAAATCAATTTTTTGGTTAGTTTGTTTAATTATTTTTATTTAAAATTTTCATCATCAAAATTCCTGCTGATAGTGGGTCATCTGATTGTTGGGGTTTCTCTATTATTGTAGGGAATAGGCTTATTCTCCACATAAGCCTATGAGTTCACATTAGTCTATGAGCACCCCCTGGTGCTGGACTAACTGCATCTACAAGCAGTTCAGGTGGCCGACCACGCCGAGGGCAGTGGCGGCACGGGAGCAGTTCTGGAGGCCGACCATGACAGCGAAAACGTCCAGCCAGCGGCCTGGAATGAGGACGATGAAGTGCAGGCCGTGCTGGACGTGTAGGGTGTGGCAACCCAGCAAACTCCTGAGGTGGCGGCGACGGCGGCGGTTGAAGCGGCTCCTTGGATCCTTCAACAAAGGTGAAAGCAGGCTCCCAAGGCACGGCGTCCTCCGGCTGGGACGAGGCGAGATCAGCAGGTGCGGCGTCCTCCGGCTGGGACGAGGCGAAATCAGCAGGCGCAGCGTCCTTCGGTTGGGGTCCAACAGTTCACAAATAATGCAGTTCCCAATTGTGCTCCTCCTTTGCTCCCGAGTGTCTCCTTGTCTGTGGTAGCCCAGTGCACGAGTGGTGCTCCCCGAAACTTCTCTCCACCCAACTCTCCTCAAATGGAAGAGTTGGGAAGAGTTGGAAGAGTTAGCAGGTTCGCTAGCTCACAGGTCCAGTTCAGTGTAATAATCCCACTTCGATGGTCACTGCATCCAGCTTAAATGCTGCTGGTCGTAGATGACACCTGATTGGAAACAGATGGCAGACTGATGAGACACGGGAGGACCGATGACAGCGGGGAGGGTTTTTTTTTTTTTTTTGAGCAATGTTCCAGTCACACCAACCAACCAGTTGGTGGTGGTAATGCACCATTCAGTTGTTTGCCAACCGCCAATAAAATTTAAAAAGAAGAAGAAGAAGACAGCGCGGAGGGACTTCCGGATCGAAGGTCGCCCGGCTACTATTGGAGGCCGGCGTCTATTTGTCGTGACATGTTTTCAAACCGGCATTTATTAGAAGCCAGCGTTTAAAAGAGACAGGCTACTAATGGAAAATATACGGTAAACATTAATGTGCATTGTGAAAGAATGCAAATGTTGTCTTTTTTTCAATTCCTTGGTTTAGAAAAATGAATGAAAAAGATATTTTTTATTTGCAAACTGCCCATAAATCTTGGTATCTGATATACAGATACTCAGTCCCATTTCACATCAATTTTTAAGACAAAAGTGCACAGTGAGTTCACCACTGTGCCTTCTTCCTTTCTTTGAGCCATGTGTGTAGCAGTATCTGGCCTGAGTAATTAATCCAGCACAGAAGACCCAAAAATGGGAGTAGCAAAGCTGTCTGTAAATCAGTCTCCATAGATTCCCATGTTTTATTTTCCACATTCAGCCATTTCCCACTTCATAACAACTGTATTTGAGGTGTATTAATGTATAACTCACCTGTTTGGATTTTGTTATGTGTAAAAGTTAAAGATGTGACAAGATATTGTTGAGACAGCTGTAGGTATCAAGCTAGCTAGACCTAACTTCTGTTTATTCAAATCATTGAACTAGACTTATATGATTGCTGTGCTGGTCCTTTTGATCTGAAAGGTATGGTTCATCATACTAAAAGTGCTTCAGAGTGACATTCTTATATTTAATTAGTATATTTAACACAAGTTAGCAGGTATCTGTCTCTCAGCATTCCACACACACACATTTGTGGATGTTGCCTATGAACCATGCTTGGTACTGTTAACTTATATCAGATACTGTATATAAAAGATGCCACTATGATGTTACCAGTTGGCTTGAATTCCACATTTTGAAGCCTAAAAGTTATCACTTAATACTAACAATGTTAGTCAATAGGTTGAATTCATAACCAGTACAGTGAAAAGGCACAGTAAACTCTAGTAAATATAATGCTAAGTCAGCATCAAATGTGTTACATATTCAGTGTGATATTTATTTTACTCCAATATCTTCTTTATAAATCCATACATTAGTAAAAGCATCCTGCAGCAGGACCCTGTAGTGAAACATTTGACAGCTTGGTTTTTATGAGAGTGTGACAAATTTCCAATGTTTCAAGAGTCAGATTAAGCAAAAATTCTGCTGCATTATTGAACAGGACATTTCCTAAATTCTGCTGTCTCTGCAGCATGTATCCGACGGGAGATTGATGGGCAGGTATTACCAAAAGGAGAAATATTTTCATAGATTCTTTCTGTTGCCTTCCTCCTTTTTGCCTGGAGAGCAATTTATCAGCAGGTGGTATTTCAGATGACACTCTATCAAACAAAGCCTGAGAAAAAAATGACTTTCTGCTCTTTACTATGATGCCTGCCATGTGTGCTTGCACTGGTTTGCGTGTGTAGGCTGAGAAAGAAATCCTAAAAAATTAATAAATTAAAAAATAAGCAAAAATATAAATTGTTAAAATAAATTTAGCATTACAGGTAGAATTTCGCTGAACAAATCTATCTCTTCAGGTTTTATACTTTTAACAAAACATTGAGCTGGCCAATGTGATCGATATCCTTCACGTGAGCTGAATTCATGAATTCATTCCTGTGCGACTGCACCATATGACCACATCTAGATATTATTTTCACTCAGACGCATTGATATTGATTTGCCAGCAGAGACATTACTTCATAAACTATTCACTATACATCATAAACTATTCTATCCCCATTCCTTTGGTGATATAACAGTTGAGGTATAACAAATAATATTCAGGAGATTGCCATCGGCTTTACAGTGCAATGAAGTGCTGATTAAAAAAGGTGTTTTTGTTTTCCAGATAGGTCTAAAGTGGATCTGTACACAGGAAAACAAACCCCATTATTGCATTGCAGTTTGATTTAGCCAAATATTAATCTAAAAAGTCAATTATTTATGCTTGGGGATATATCAAATGTGACACTGGCCAAAAGATGCCAAGGTTCATATTTATTTATAAAGAAAACTATAAAAAATATCATCATTACATCATGTAGAGAAAGGCAATGCTATATCTTGATTCATTGACATGTTGCAACACCAGGATTCAGGATCCATATTTAAACCATTTTATAAGGATTCTTCATTTTTTTCAGATTGAGATGTTTGACAGTATGGTTTTAATGCATGAGTGGGGAGCACTGGAAATGGATAATTCCTAATAAGGAAGTGATCTGTAATAAAATGATTGGGCACTTCCTGTAATTCTGTTACAGGAAGTGTCAATGTAACTTATATGAAATGATAAAATGAAAGGTACATAAACACATTGAGAGTTTTTTTTATATAATGAAAAATCTTCAAAATGTTATTTAACACAATGCAGTGTAGAAGCTGAGTGATCAACGAAACATTACAAGCACATAGACCTGCACTTGATCAGCAGTGCAATCACACTGCTAATTGCAGTCATAGAAAAATGGATGCAACTGAGACTTTACAGTGTAGAAGCTGTGTGATTGAAGTAATAATAAAGTGAGGTTGTAAGGTTAACAGAGCTTTTTGACAGTTTATTATCAAAGTACACAAAAAGCAAACCAGTAAATGAATGTGTTGCCATGGCTACATAATTTAAAAGTCAGGTACATTATATTTCTGAAGCATCAACTTGTAAACCTTTTTCATATCAGAGAGTAAAGGTTGGTCACAGTATAGTTTGCTTAGCTTTTAAACTTCATCACGGCTGCTCAAACTCAAGAAATGACCTGAACACAAACATTTGATTCTGCACTTGTGGAATACTTTCTCTAATTTCAGTCACGTTAAAGGGGACCCACTGTTTGGTTTATACTGGTATGGTGGTGGATGCTCATATCTATCATGAGAACACAGGAGCCCCATCGATCTACCATTTATAATTTTTGTTTGGAAGGTACAGAGATTCAGAAATAGTTAGTTGTGGGAGGTGAAAAGCTTAACTGGGGGGTTGCATCAATGCACAGTATGAGGCAAATAAGGATTATTCTGAAAAAAGTTACTCTAGTCCAAAAATAAAAAAGAGAAGTGTAAATGAGCAGATAAGGTTTAAAACAAAGTTCAACAGCCTGAATCAGACGATGCTTGTATTGTCAGATCAGATCAAAAACGCTGCTGAGCTCAGTTCATTAGGAGGAAAGAGTGCCTTTAAGTCTCATTCTCTGTGATCCTGCAGTGTTTTCAGCTGTCTTTTTGTTTAGTTCTTTTAAGAAATGCTTTAGTACGAAGTAGCAACAATGAAAAAAAAAACTCACAATGATAAATAATGGATATTTTGAGCTAGAATAAACTAAAATAGATGGAAGGAGCTGGCATATAAAGAAAAACAAACTGACAACAGACCAAAAGGTCGAGGCTTGTTTGAATGTGATTTGTTCCCACTATCTTTTTTTCCTTTTCTATTTGATGTGTTATATGATTTAATTTAAGCTAAATTGCAAACACTTTGTATTGTTGTCACTATTAATGTTCATACCTCCAACCATCGTCCTCAAGAAATGAAACGCTAAACTATTTCACTTTGTACGTGCCACTTTGGAGAGAGTGTAATAAAGAAGATCAAATAAAGACGATATGATTCAGCGAGAGCAGCCGTAACCGGAGCAGTCACGGTTGGGCTGCCAGCACAGGCTGCCTGTCTATTGAAGCGACACTGGATCTAGAGCAGGACAGTGTTTGGACAGGTCTGACGCTGCTGCGTCAGCGGGACAGACACTCTCTCCTGGCTCGTCCCGTCTACTTCAGCTGATGAACACAACCTGATAGGGTTCAACAAATGCTTTGAGGGGGCGCTGACTGATATTAACTATCCAACTGCTCAGCCCAACAGCAAGCGAGCTGACGTCCCATTGACAAGAGGTTTTCATATCTTCTCCTGGGGAGCACACGCACTGCCCTGACACACATACACCCTTCTTTGTGCATGCCTGCATTTTTAGAGCACAGAAATACATGATATCCATGATATCAAAACCATATAGGTTTTTTTTTCTTTTAATATATCCAAGAAACATAATCATGATGGTAGATCACATTGTTACCTCAAGGTTTCTGGTAGCCTACTTACTTCCTTCTTTATGAGTTACAGTCCAGTCTAATCCTGTGCCGTCATCTGTTTCAAGTGAGCTGTTTTGAAACCACTCACTCTTTAAGGTAGTTTTCTTCTGATTCGTGCACACACAGAACAAGAAGATTAATAACAGTCCTGTACTTAAAAGCCGGATTTGTGATAAACAGTTTATCTCACTGTTTATCACAGTGAGATAAACTCGGATGTTAATGTGAGTTTTTGTAAACTTGGTTAATTTACTTTTGTTGCCATGCTAACTTATGCTGCTCCAGAACAGCTTATCATTGGAATGAGTGATAGGACATTTGTCTGCTGACCATTCCAGTAAATAGTGGCACCGCAACACAGTGGCACAGCAGCTTTATTCCATTTGCTTTTCTCTTGAAATGTTGGCTGCAACCAATTTTATAAATGCTAATCATTTTATACGTCCTCCAAACCTAAATCCTGGGTGGCTGTGGCACAGAAGGTGGAGAAGGTCAGAAGGTTGGTAGTTTAATGCCAAAGTATCCTTGAGCATGATACAAATCCCAGAGTTTTTCCCGAAGTTTATCGAGCATGATTAAAAGAAAGCACTTAAATGTAGAAAGAGGTGCTTGTGTGAATGACACCGAATAGATACCTCTGTTACCTTTTCCACATTGTATAAAACAGTTTCAGTGTTCAAGTAGAAACGTGTTACATAAGAACGCACCCATTTACCATTTAATATAGCTGAAACTTTGAACTGGCTAACGTCATTTTGAATCTGCCTACTTACTGGTTTGAATTCTGCTTGTTCTTTATTTGACATGTTTGGTCGCATGCTGTCAACTCAGCCTCTTTCATGTCAGCCTGTTTATAGGTATATTGAGAAAACACTGATGAATTGACAAGCACCTTTCTGTGATTACTTAGCAATATTGCTGATATTACAGAGAATGATACAAGATGTGAATTTGCTTTGCAGTAAAATCCCCAGATCACACAAGGCAAATCAAACACAGTCCTGTATGCAGAGAGGGCACAAACAGCCACAAACGATGCCAAAACAATGGCACCCTGCTACTAGCCAATTTATCTCTTTCAGCATGTGTATGCTCAGTGAAGACTGGTATGCAATGTCAGCTGTGCACAAATTTGCACAGAAAGCAACACCTGTGTCCAGCCAATCTCTTCTGTTTATCCTTTTCAGGGTCGCTGAGGGGCTGGAGCCTATCCCAGCTGTCTTACGGGGAGAGGCAGGGCACACCCTAGACAGGTCGCCAACACATAGGACAGACACATTTAGAGTGACCAATTGACCTATCTATACCACAAATAGAATGGAATGTGAGAGGAAGCTGGAGTACCCGGAGAGAACCCATGCAAACTCCACACAGAAAGACTCCAGCCTGATGGTGGAATTGAACTCAGGACCTTTTTGCTAACAGTGCTAACCACAGTGCCACCATGCTGCCCCTTTTATACAGGTGTAGATACACTTGTATCTAAGAAAGAAAAATAGATCACCGGCTGTTTTCTTGGGCAGAGTGTTGTGGTCCTAAACACCATAAGGAATACAAGATAAAAAAAAGCCCCTTATTATCATTGTGCAATTAAATTGTAGTTGCTCTACACCAACTGCAGCAGAGACAGCAGGAATAAAAAGCAAACAGGCGAAATATACATAATCACGATGGAGATATACAAAAGAAGAGAGAAAGACAAAAGACAGACATTAGAGAACAAGTTGCAAAGTGCTAAAAAGGTCATAAATCCAAGAAAACACAAATACCACGAGTAGTTGTAAAACATAACAATTGTCCTGAAAACATAAAAAGAACATTATGAATATTAGTTCTTTAGAAGCATAGAAACCTGTGCTAACATAACATAAAATGATGATGAAAAAAATGCATCAAATCCAATCAAAGTAAGAATGGATGTATAAAAAATGTAAAAATGTGCATAATATATATAGATGCATAGTGGTGTCACTGCAAACATTTATTGATGTTAAAATTGTAATTGTGTCAATAATTTGATTTCAGATTCGCTCAACACACTGATGTTCCTTTATTTTGAATTGAAGTAATTAAAAATGACAGCAAACACTAAGAAATTATTTATTATGTAAATAATTGATCAATAACTAATTATTATTATACTGAGTAGGATATATAGCTAGCAATAATTATTTTATTTCTTATATAATAATTATAACTAGTTATTATGGTTACAACTTCAGTCGTTATTGTTCTATTTGCATTATGTGAACAGACTGGCAGTTATATAGGGATTTTCCATTCTAACTGAGGACTCTACGTACATTTAATTAAATTCTCTTTTATTTATATCTCAAGGTGCTGTAGTTTGTTAAGTAAAGGCTCTACATAGATTCAATATTAGACAGAAACACATCACACCACCATATTAGCAAGCACTTGGCGACAGTGGGAAGGAAAAACTAATTTTTAACAGGAAGACACAGTACTGGGGCAGATATCTGCAAAAGGCACACTGTGAAAGAGCCAAAAATTAATAACCATTAATGATTGAAAGCACAGTGGTTTAAAAACATACTGAAAAGGGGTGAGTGAAGAAGCAGCACACATCACAGGAATCTCCCAGCAACCTAGGCCTTGCAACATAACTAAGGAATAGTTCAAAGTCACCTGATCCAGCTATAACTATCTACTCGTAAAAGTAGAGAGGGTCTCTGTCTCCGAATCCAAACTGGGAGCTGGCTCCACAGAAGAGGAGTCTGGAAGCTAAAATGCTCTACCTACCATTCTACTACATACCCTAATAACCAATAGTTGGATTTAACAGGGAGCCTATGAAGAACTATGAACTATCACATACATACCAACACCTTAAAGAATGCATCAGAGACAAAGTGGGTTTTAGTCTCTTGCTTGGAGCTCACTCAGAAGTGTACAATATCAGTCTAAATATACAAAACGATGCCAGTCATTATATGGATGTAATATCTAGCTCTTTTAAGTATTGCTGGTGGTATGCATGTTTATTTCAATTTCTTTTTAAATATACCAGTGACTTATTGATTATATTGTTTTTTGCCCTGTTTTAATGTGTTTTTATACCTGTGAAACCTTTTCAACCTTTGCATGATATTTATGGCTTTACAAATAAAACTGACTTGAGTTGACGTTGGTAAACGTCAAACACATTCTTGTTACTAACCACAGCAGTCTGATCTTTCCTACTCAGTTGGCCCCTTGTGACTTGTTCTCATGCCACTCCACTGAGTCTTTGGAAATGTCTTTTCCTCTTTTTATCATTTCTGTCATTTAGTTTTCTTTCATCTTAAATACAGAGTTTGTCCCTCCATTCTAGATGTAGGAAAAAAGTGTTGTTTTTTTTTAAATTTAAGCGGTTTGTTTTAGGATTGCAGCCTTCCAACAGTGCAGCGCTCTTTACACTTGGGGCATTGTTTGTGTTGAGCAGTATTTTCACTAACCATTAGACTAATTGAACCATTATAAGCTTAAGAGAAACGAAAACCCTCGGGTGGTCTTTACAAATTAATTTGTCTCAAATCTGTCCTAATTATTACATGGTCCATAAAGTGTTGGCTTTTTCTTGTTTGGTGGTGAATGGCAGCTGGAGACTTATATTACATGGTTTATGTTTTCCAAATAAGCCCGAGTTGAAGATTCAGCAATAAATATTATATAAACTTTAATTAATTCTCTGTAATTGAATCCTCATGAGTGGAAGATGAAAGAGTGACATTTGACTGGAACAAATTTCTGTGCCATTTAATCCTAGCAGTCAAAACTAATTTAATGTTACAGCTGTGCAGCAGGCTGCTTATTATTTCCTCGAGTCATCAATCAAATTAGACAGACCTCTTCTTCCCCCTGAGTTCTAATAGCACTTTTCCCAAAGTTAGTCTGGGATTAAATGATCAGAAAATGGAATAACAAAACAAGCACATTCTCGAAAAGAGAGAGCCTCTCATCATCTCTGCATCATATTTTTTAAGCCAGTGCTGTGCTCTACTATACCAGGCGAACCAATCAAAATTCACACTAATGCAACTGACATTTCATTTGTCTAGAAAAAGTCAAACTCCAGGGAATATGTTGCAGATTGATCATCTGTCTCCATTTTTGCTTCCATTGCTCAATCTTTTTTCAAACACTTGAAAAAGAGCAGGAAGGAGCATTAGCATATGACAAGCTGAATCTAGCATGCCAGAAGACCAGGTTTCGATGTACATATAGAATTCGTCCCACCATAAATTTTAAATTTTACATCCAATATATCAAAAGCACAGACAGATGTATTTGCTTTCTGAAATGTCACCTCGCTGACATTCATCCACTCCTCTCATCTGTATAGCCACACGGGGGATCTGAAAAACATTTGTCTTGGACAGATTTCAGTTATACAGTAATGTGTGGTGCAGTCCTTTTTTGTACTGGCTAAACTCTGATGCTTTGGTGTCTATTACGCTCTCCTCCTCCCCTCTCTCTACTCTCCTGATCATTAAAATGAAGGAATAATCAAATGCAAACAAATTCTAAATAAATCTTATTTATTTAGAATGAGATTTATTTAGGTAAGAGTAGTACATGTGAACTGTGTTGTGTTGTATATCCCGTGACCTCATACAGTCTTTTCCTTCCGACTGCTCCCAGCAGATCATCTGTCTCCATTCCACCCTATCCTTGGTATCTTCTTCTGTCACACCAGTCTTCTGCATGTCCTCCTTCACTACATCCATGAATCTTCTCTTCCTCTTTTCCTCCTGCCTGGCAGCTCCATCTTCAACATCCTTTTTCCAATATATCAACTAACTCTTAATATTTCCAAAGCATCTCAGTTTTTCTAATCCTGCTCATCCTGGTGTCTCCCAGTGAAGACCTTAACACCTTCAACTCTGCCACCTCCACCTCCTGTCTATTTTTCAGTGTCAATGTCTAAAACCATACATCATAGCAGGTTTCACTAACATCTTGTCTTTCACTCTTGCTGCTATCCTTTTTTCACAAATCACCCCTGACACTCATCTCCACCCTGTCTGCACTCTCTTCTTCACCTCTTTTGTGCACTGTACATTTCTTTGGCTGGTTGGTTGCTTTCTACTCTTCATTCTCTTAATAGCTTCTTCTTACTTCCTTACTAGGCCTTTTCATTTCCTGAGTAACTAATTAGCCTTCATCTGCCCTAATATTTCACTTTTTTTATTTGTCAGCCACTGAAGGTACTCCTTCCACCTCTCAACAGTCTTCACTCGAATTTGCATCTTTATCCTTAACCACCGTCACCTGCTGCACATCCTTTCTAGCTCGATCTCTCTGCCTACCCAATAAATACACGTCTTTTTCTCCTTTTTTAGTGTCCAACCTCACAGTACAAATCACAATAAGCCTTTCCTTTTTCTTTGTTACATCTCTTTGTTGAATTCCTAGCTTCCCATTACTCTTGTCTACTTTCTTTATCTCCCCAACTATCCCACCTTTCTTTGATAGCATCCACTGTTAAATACATTATTGTATCTCCTCATTGCACCACTAAGTGCCCTTGTCCTCTGTTCAGATCACACCACATTTCTTGGCGGCAGTTTTCCTCACTACTTCAGCTGTCAGCTTCCACTATTTAATCCTTGCCTCTGCCTTCAATCACTTCTTGATTTTGAAAAGCATCCTACAGACTACCAATCATTGCTGGCTAATTTCATTATCTGCTGACACCACCTTGCAGTCTCCTGTCTGTTTCACATTGTACTTTCTACATCGCATGTTGTCCACATCTTTGTCCACTTTTTTTTATCACTCTATATTCCTCCCTCTTCTTGAAGTATGTGTTTACCATGGCCACTTTTAGGCATTTTCGATATATAACGGTGCAAGTTGCAAAAGTGTTGACCAGCAAAAATTGAAAAAAAAAGAGAAAAGAAATGCTTACTATTCACTTTAAGAGAAAAAAAATCATTCAACAAACAGAGAACCTTTCATTCTAAGATGCCAGTACCACCAAGGACACTGCTACTAGTAAGACTTTATCTTTAAATTTGTGGATCTGGGTTTATAAAACAGCTTTTAGTAGAGCCTGCAGACTTCATATCGAGACATTTTCCCCTTTTATGATAACAACTCTTCAAATGAAAACTGCCTTTAATACAAATGCAATTTCTATACTACAAATCATCTTTTGAAGGAAGCACAATTGTGTCCCATTTACATAAAAATGAAAGATGTTTTAATTTAATTTGGGGGATGCAGATACTTTGATTCTTATCTGAGCTTGAGGTATGAAGGATAATCCATGGGTGGTAGAGATGGTGTCGTGATGGTGTAGTGTGAGCCTTCTTCTTCTTTTACATTTTTATTTTGTATATATTTTTTATTTTGCCATTTCACTGGTGACAGTGCCATGAATTTTGATGAGAAGTCTTGAGGTTTGGAGAAACTATCCCCGAACCGGAGACAACTAAATGGATGAATTCATCTTCTGTCGCCATCATGTTCCCAGTCACATTCAAGATTGGCAATATTCTTAAAGGGGTATGCTTCTTTTTTTATTTTTTATTGAATATGCTTTATAGCTTTTCTATCAACTTCTGTGATTGCTCCCTCTTTTTTACCCTCTCTGAATGTGAAACACACATATTCTCTTTGTTACACACATGCACACACTTTGGCCTATCATTTATTCCTTGGGATTTAATAGTGACAGTTCCATTTACCCCATGGTGGGTGTCAAGAGCTGCACAGTCTTCAGCCAACCCATCTCGAATGGAGACTGCATTCAACTCTACTTAGAGATAATCTGCACTTCAAATGATTCTTAATTGCAATACTAGAAAGTCTTCACGCTTAATGTCAAGCCAACTGCCAACCAAATATTTTTCCAATAAAAGCTAATCCTTAAATGGCAACACATTCCTTTCATGTTACTTATTTCATCAGGATCTCACTCACAAGTTCCAACAAAAAGTGCTATCCTGAAACATAACAGTTACCCGCTAATAGAGAGCCTGAAAAGATGAAAGTGGCTAATAAGATGAAGACATGCAGATGAAATATGAGGCAGTAGGTCTGGAGAAAGCAGAAAACACTGACTTATATACATACACACTAGAACAATCCCACAACTGTCATTAGAGGATTCCAGCAGTACTGCCCACCCAGCCTGAAAATCAATAAGCTGGCAGCCTCTGGCCCAGAGCACATAATGGTGTCATCAGCACAGGCAGTAGTCAATACTGATAGGAGAACAGTGATTACAAGCGCTGTGTAATATTTAACCAAACAAAGCTGGGCAGCACGGTGCAAACACTGTTTTCCACTTGGTTAATGAGAAGCCCTGCAATTAAATATTTGGTGAAAGCCCACACACCATCTTGATTTTGCTAAGTCATCATAACAGTATTAGCACTGCTGTAATTATATTGTTGTTAAATGACGTTCAGCATTCAGAAGAGAGAAGAGAAGCAGGTTATGAAAATGTGTAGCGTGTTCCATTATATTGCTTTATTATAGTGTTTTTTTACTAATCAAAACTTGGTGGTAAAGAAAACTAAATGAGTCTGAAATATCTACTGCTGTCATCATCAGTAGATAAAAAATAGATAAAATAACAAAAATTTGTGAAAGATTAAAAACTGTGGGTGTTATGTGGGGCAGGCCAAAAGAAGTTTGAGAACCACTGCCTCAAAGCCATAGACTGTATAGAAAAGATGGAGTTAACAACTGGTTATATTTTTGGCATTACTGTTACTTTTCAGTCCTGGAGTTCTGAGTTGTGGTAGTCTGTCCCTGTGGTCACAAGTTGTAATCAGAGTACTCTTTTGCATTGAGTTTGCTGGCCTGAAATCCACATTAAAACAAAGAGGAGATTAAGTCTTTGTAGTAGCTGCTAACAAATCGTGGAATAAACTACCAACTTTTGTCAGAATCTTTCCAAAAACAGAAACTTTCAAAACCCATTTTTATTCTTTTTTTGTCCTGGTCCGGGGTCATTTTGACCCAGCGTTCTCAGTTTTCTTGTGTTTCTGTATTATGTTAAGTTCATTTGCTATTTTCAGGATTTATTCTATGGTTCTAGGTTGTTCTGTTTAGTTTATTAGATTCCCCCTTGTGTCTTTGCTCTCTGTCTCCCTCTGTGTGTCTGTTTATTTAATTGTGAGTTCTTGTGCCTCGTTTCCCCTCATTGTGTTTTATTCCATCATGTTTCCCCAGCCCATTATGTCTGTGCTCTCCCTCGTGCTCCTCCGTGTTCTCTCTCCCCCTCCAGTCTGCGTCTCTGTGTACTTCCTGTTTTACTTTGATAGTCTCCCATCAGTGTGCGTCATGTTGTTTGCTCCTGCCCTGTCTTGTTATGATTATCAGTGTCAGCTGTGTTCCCACGTCCCTCGTTATCCTTCTGTGTATTTATTTGATAACTGTTTGATACTATTAATAATAATAATACATCATATTTAGTGAAACATTTCAAGATGGAACAGACTTCTGAGTGTAGTCATGAAGTCAGGAGTCTTTCCTGGGAGTTTCCCTGATGTGCGCTTGCAAAGCAGATGAGCAACCTGAAAACACAACAAAGTGGACCT
Organism: Pelvicachromis taeniatus; assembly: GCA_015108175.1. Taxonomy (NCBI): domain Eukaryota; kingdom Metazoa; phylum Chordata; class Actinopteri; order Cichliformes; family Cichlidae; genus Pelvicachromis; species Pelvicachromis taeniatus. Next base: position 14,761 of record VURO01027729.1, read on the forward strand.
AATGTGCACACATGCACACACACGTAAACACACAGCATTTCAGCTAAATGCTAGGGGTGGGGAGATAGATGCTAATTAAAAGTACGTGGCTTGGATTTGCATACATTACTCTATACCCTGCAGGTGCTGCTGATAAACGCGTGCTGCTCTACATGCAACATACAGCCCAACACAACAACATTGCACATGGTAGATAAGTCCCTATTGCAAAAGATTACATTTAACAAGAAGCTGTGTTAACTCACTGGAACATTTAACAAACCAGTCCACACACAGTTATGTGGAAAATGGCAGTGATCTAACAAAACACTTTTTGAATCTCTGAGGAGCAGAACACATAATGATGAAACACCGCACAAAGAATCATGTGCAGCTAAAGGTCAGAGTCCTTCTGTTGTCCTCTCTCCGCTATTACAATAATCTTGAGGGAACGCATCCTGCCTTACAGTGAAAATGTTTTCAGGCTCTCCTGGGCTTTGAGATTGTTAGGAATTTGGAGCGAGGCCCTCTTACTGCCCTACAGGCCCATCCGTTATGAATGAGCAGTGATTGTGGCTGAATTACAGAGAGCCAGTTGGTGACCAGCCTCAATTTCTGCTTCTGAAAATTGCAAACATTTGATATGTAAATTAAGGAAAACTTGTTTGAATCAAGGAACACATTTGAAAAACTGACAGATTCATGGTGAAGATAATATGTCAAAGCTGTTTCCAGGACACAACGTGTTTTTTGGCAGTTTCTGAAAGGGCGTAATTAAAAACGCCAGGTAAGTTTTTTAATTATCTGATTGTTAACAGACAGAACTGATTTGACTAGTGTGAACATATCAAGTCACCATTTCAGAAAATAAATTCAAAAGATGATTCCTTGTGACTTTGGACACCTGACTTCTCTGTTAGTCTCATTAGCAAGGGGGATATATCTTAACTTTTACAAGAGTTTTAACAGTCGTATAGAAGCTCTTTCACAGTGACACTGGAAATCCCCTTTCTTTCCGGATGTTTTTAAGTGGAGAAGCCAGGCCATTTGAAGAAAAAAAAAGTTACAAAAGAGAATTTTGAGTTCAATGAATATGAACGCAGCTAAGTTACAGATATATACATAACTGCAGTGCTGCAGTACAAGCTCTTTGTTTCACGTGGATAAAAAGCACATTTCAGTTTATTGTGGCAACTATTGCAGTGAAGGGTGATTTTTTTCTGGACTATGTAAAGTTACCCTCAGGAATCCTTTCAGTTAAGTTTTTACTGGTGGATAAAAGAAGAAAATTAAGAAATTAAAAAAAGCACTGCTGCTTCACAGTAAGAAGGTTCTTGGCTTGAATGTCCTGGTTGGTTGTCCTTTTGTGTGTGCCTGTGTGGATCATCTGCAGCTTTTCAGTAAGTACTCCGGCTTCTCCCCAACATTTATATTAGCTTAATTGTTGAGTCACCAAGTGGCCAAGGATATGAAGTAGCTTTCTATACCTGTAAAAAACAAAATGCAAGGAAGAAACCTGGCACAAGAAATGCTGTGCCTCCTGGAGTCGCTGCCAAGGCTAAACTCTGATGTAAATGTGAACTTGGCATATTTACTATAGGTATTGCCATTACAATTGCAATGTAACTGTAGAGATTTTAGAGAAATGAGACCTGGGTAAAACACAACAGCAGCTATTCTGACTAACTGCAGGTTAATAACGTTGCTGGCAAATAAATAAAAATGTTTTCCTCTAACTCTCCATTGATCTCACGCAAATTTACAGCTACAGCAGTTTACTCTAAAAGAAGCCCAAACTCAAATTACTTAACCTGTAAAGGTGCAGGCATTGCTGCTTGCAAGGAACCGGTTGTTTACCACAAGACATTATCATCATATTTTACACTGCATGCGTTCTTCTCGTGTGTTACCTTTGATAAGCTAAGGAAGTATTTACTTTTCCTGACTAAGTCTTTTTTTCTGTGTATTGATGTATTTATGGTTCCATGGATATTTCTGAACTCATGTAAGAATTTATAGTTTCTAAATACTTGTCTGTATGTGCCATCAGTGCTCCCCTTTTTCCTCATCCCTGTATATCATGTGTAAAATTTGCTTCAGTAACGAGAGCAGATTTGCAGAAGGCTTTAGGGAAAGTTAAAGAGCCGTGTTCCTGCCTCAGGAAATTATGAGGCAAAAAATAATTTATTAATGTACCATTAAAAATTGATTCATGTTCATTACTTTCTTTGATAAGTTTCATCCACTTTGTATGCGGAGAGGGAATTTAATTTCCTCCAAAGAGGAAAGTGGTTTGATGCAATAAGTGCTAAATATTCTATACCATAGATGGTTAAGGTAGTGTCAGTGTCAGATATCATGACACACATACAGGAAAGTATGCAACATACATCTTTTCGCTGCAAGTGCTAACTCACAATAGAGACACAAAATCCCATGGGCATGCTTGAACGCCATTTTTTGACTGTTTTCATTTTAGCAAAGACATTGTGTGTTTTTCTAAAAAAAAGGTGGCTTGCAACTCATCATACTGAGCTAATCTATTTTCAGTGAGATACAATTGATTTTAGGCTTAGATTGTACAGCAATCTTGTCAAATCATTGTCATGATTTTTTGTTTTTATTTTACTGGACAATTTCACTAAATAAAAGAAATAAATGATGCACAAACTAATTATTTAGAGGTGTAAATATGTGGACTGGAAATAGAATTGGGAAAAAGGCAACAAACTGCAGATAAAACTGTAGCATAACCTTCCACATTTTTAAGTTTTAACACCACAGATTTGGTCACTAGGCTAGCATTACAGGTTAGCAGAATTCTTGCTAACTTGCGTTAGCTAACCAATGCATCCATTAGCTGTGTCCCAAAACCTAGGCTGCATTCTTGACTGAGAAGGCCAGAAGTGCAAGGCTTGTAAAATGGGAAGGTCTAGCCTTCAGATTTGCGTCACCAGCTGTCTTGGTGGAGTTTAATAAACTCAGCCGTCTGCTTCTTGCTATCTAAAATATAACAGGACACTGGAGTAAATTCGCGACCATCTCACACTTCTGTTTAATGAGTTTTCTGTTTGACGTTTATTCAACTGAAGGATACACCCGACCCATCCTTCAAATTCAAGGAAATGAAGGACGCATTTGTTGACCGCATTTGGAGCAGCCTTCGAATTGGGACAGTCTTCGTCGCTTGGCTTTGATGTAATCGGTCTACAAATGCGGCCTCCGAAGCATGCGGCCTCAGTTTTGGGACACAGCTATTATCTTTGTGGTATATGTTAGCTAACAGAATAATAAAATAGTAGAATATCACTCACCAAAAGCTGGAGTCCATACATGTTGGAGGGGCTGTTAGTACAATTACTTGCACAGGAAGCTATACTGTTTGCACAAGAATGGTTGTGAGATAAAGTTAAGTGACTCTAATTACTGGAAGTGAGGCTAAGAGAACTTTCGACAACAGCTGGAATTGGTCTAAGCATATTCCAGTGTTTGTCCTCTGTCAAAACATCTTTAATGCTCCCCTCTGTTTTTTACTGTGTGAGTTTTCCTCGTGCTGTATGTTTGGATTCGGGGTTTTGTTAAATTCTATATTTTTGTGGGGATTTTTTCACGAGCCACAATAAAGGCTCGCCTTATTTTTGGGTCCCCTCTGCTACCCTACTATAAATCTTCCTTACGACACAATCTATATTACATAAATAGTGTTTAAACACATGATGCATGTCTTTGGACATACTGAAGATGCTATGTGAATGGAATATAAAGAATATGTTTATTTTCTCCTGGATTTTAAACTCACTTTGTCATTGGCACACAGTTCTTCAGCAAAGCTCCTTAATTCACTCGCTAATTCCTTCACCGCTGGAAAAGAGCAATTGCACATATTTTGTATGCATTGCTACAGATAGCATTGGGGACTTGCCCTGGATTGGTTTGATTCTGTCCCAGATGTATATGGCTTCTTTTCTCAGTTCTTCTCTTCTGTTTGATCTGTCTCCTAGCTTAAATTGGCACACATATGAGGGTGAGATCTGGGAGAAAGAATAAAGATCTCGTACTCACCTTAACCACAGGCCTCAAAAATCCTCCCTTTCCTTTAAAAAGCAGGAAAGAACTGCACAATCCTTCTTATATTTTCCACCCTGTGGGCTGCAACTCATTTGTTTATGGCTCTTATCATGCTCAGGAACAGCAGTGAAAATCACAGTTCACTAGATCAAAAGGATACCTATAAGCTATGACTTTGGGTATCATAGAGATACAGTGTGGAATCCAGTTAAAGAGCATCCAAATAACAATGCCTGACCTTCAGCTATTTAAATAATCTCACAGAGCTTTAGTAAAAGTGTTGAAAAGGATTGTCATCAACTCCTGCAGTCTTGTGATGTTTATTCTTAATGATTGATGGCTTTGAAAAAAACGTGATACTGACAAATTGATGAATGTATGTGGTAAGATAATTTAAATGACTCTTAGAGGTCAGCAACGATGCTTCGGTAATACTGTGGCTTCTTTCCCGGCACGCCTCCTCATGCAGAAACTAATTTGGGACCTTTTCCCATTTACATTCTATGATTCAAATTTTAAAGCAGTGAATTAATGAGTCTTGCCTCTTGATGGGCCACTGTTGTCTGCATAGCTTAATTAGAATAATCTATCATCATGGGTCAGTACACACAAATCCACACTGCTGAAAAATTTCACTAGGAAAAAAATTTGATGTAAGGAGCTCCAAAGTAGAGAATGAAGGATACATGTAGATGATTCAGAGAGAACCATCCTCTCTGACTACAATCTTCTTTATCTGTATGTACTGGATGTGAATCATCTATATCAAACTAATCAAAGCCTTTCATTTGTGTTTGTGATTGGTCTGCTTGGTACTTGGCTGTTAGCACAGGCCAGGGCCTAAAGGATGTCAGGGCTCATGCTACCAAACAACATTTGCGCATGTGTAGCAAAGATACCATCTGTGTAGGAAAATAAGAAAAGCCCTTTAAAACTTAACTAACATTTAGGCAGATTTTGTTACATTTTTAGACATAAGATTTTAAATTTAAAGTTATATCTGTTTCTGCAGTCATTTAGATGAGTAGTAGTCTTGTTAGCTATATCTGCCTAGACACCTTATCAGAAAGGCTGCTGTACGTACCACCTACTGTAGACAGGTGCACTGTCTCTGCTCTAGCATGTCTTCAGTGTATCATCAGGAAGTTGCTCTAAATTCAGCAGTCATGAGACTGCAAATCATAACAAACCAGTGTGAATATTTGCCTATTGATGTAACCATGGATCTATATAGAGTGCAGACTTTTAATGTAGGATCTAATTTAAAACAGAACTGAAACACTTTCTGCACAGTTACAATCATGTGTACTACCAGTAGCTTCTTTTTTATTAAAAGTATATCCTATTTAAATATTTAATAACATAAACGGGTATTTTTGGTAGGCATTTTGTATCATAAAAGAAAATTATGATACCCTCTTTTTTTTTTATTAAACTCTGTTTTTTTACTGGGATAAACACATTGTGCTTATGACAGCTTGTCAGTCAAAGAGATTATACAGTCATGTGAAAAAGAAGGATTCTGTGTATTTCTGTAAAACTTACATGTACTTTACCATATGTCAAAACTGAGCGAACCAGGTCCTGCTAATCAAATGCACTTTATTAGGCTTACGGTATTTGAAGAGTTTCAGTCAGATTTCAGAGCCCATCACAGCACAGAGACAGCCTTAGTGAAGGTTACAGATGATCTTCTTATGGCCTCTGACAGTGGACTCATCTCTGTGCTTGTCCTGCTAGACCTCAGTGTAGCGTTCGATACTGTCGACTAGAATATTCTATTAGAGCGATTAGAGCATGCTGTAAATATTACAGGTACTGCGCTGCAGTGGTTTGTATCATATCTGTCTAATAGACTCCAATTTGTTCATGTAAATGGAGAGTCCTCTTCACACACTGAGGTTAATTATGGAGTTCCACAGGGTTCAGTGTTTACATTATATATGCTTCCCTTAGGCAATATCATCAGAAGGCATAGCATACATTTTCACTGCTATGCAGATGACGCCCAACTTTATCTATCCATGAAGCCAGATAACACACACCAGTTAGTTAAACTGCAGGAATGTCTTAAAGACATAAAGATCTGGATGACCTCTAACTTTCTGCTCCTTAACTCAGATAAAACTGAGGTTATTGTACTCGGCCCTGAAAATCTTAGAAATATGGTATCTAACCAGATTCTTACTCTGGATGGCATTACCTTGGCCTCCAGTAACACTGTAAGAAACCTTGGAGTCATT
>VURO01027730.1:0-12518 GCA_015108175.1 Pelvicachromis taeniatus
TTGAGTATTTCTTCTTCAGTCACCTTTCTCACTCACTATGTGTTAATAGACCTCTCTGCACTGAATCATACTTGTTATTAATCTCTGGCTCTCTTCCACAGCATGTCTTTTATCCTGTCTTCCTTCTTTCACCCCAACCGGTCACAGCAGATGGTCGCCCCTCCCTGAGCCTGGTTCTGCTGGAGGTTTCTTCCTGTTAAAAGGGAGTTTTTCCTTCCCACTGTCACCACAGTGCTTGCTCATAGGGGGTCATATGATTGTTGGGCTTTTTTGTATTATTGTAGGGTCTACCTTACAATGTAAAGCGCCTTGAGGCGACTGTTGTTGTGATTTGGCGCTATATAAATAAAATTGAATTGAATTGAATTTCATTAACCACACCCAGGTTTGATTACTACCAAACCCACTGAATCAAAAAATCAGTTGTACAGAACCTGTCAGAAAGTTTGTATTTTGTTACGTCTTTCTTAAAAAGAATGTCTTACCAAGAGTCAGACATGGTGGTGGAATTGGGGCTACTGGGGCTGCTTCAAATCAGGAAGGGGACAAATACTTTTTCACAGTACTATATGCTTTGTGAGGGTTTTTTCTTTCTCACTCCAAAGTTCAGGGATTGCAGCAACACTGTCTGCTAATCGTTTAGTGTTTGGTGCTCCACTGGAGGCCTTGACACTGACAATAGCACAATGGAAAAACAATACAAGGGGTTTTGTAAGTGCAGGTATTTTGCCACAGGGTGCAGGTAAAGAATATGAAATACAAATAAACAAGCCCAGGGTGAAGGCTTAACATGCGAAGACAGTGGTTTATGTCCTCGTACTCCTTTGAGGTCTGAATGTGCACCTCTGGAAAGTTAATCAAAGCTGAAATAGCTTTCACTTCTTTGTTGATACTCGCCAGGTAGACAGCAAATTAGTACAGTGCTTCAAGGTCCATGTTTCAAGTTATTCTATGTGATATGTGTTTGTGCACATTTGATTTGTCATTGTTTTCCCTGATGGCCATATACTGCATTCTGGAAAAGTAGATGACTTCACATTGCAGTGTTTTGGCCTAGTGGCTCACTGAAATGATCTTGAGTTTTTATACAGCATCATTACAGTGAAAGGTGCCTTAGGCTGCAAGTTAGAATCTAAAAGTAAAATGCTCTAAATCAGAATGGACTGTGGTTTCTGTTTTAGTTTCCTAGCTCTAAAACTGATTTAGAACCATGTAGTAAGATGATAATACAAGTATTTTAGCAGTGTAAGTCTAATACTGTTCTTTTCTATCATTTGCAGACTGCAAGATGAATCCAAACTGCTCCAGCATTCTAATGGCCAGGGTAAAGTGGCCTGGTGCTTGAGAGAAGCTGTTCAATGGCTGCAGCATGCAGGTATTTTCTCCATGGCACACAGAACTCAGGCCAATCCAACTGAGTAGAAAGCAATTCACCACTGGTGTACTTATGTTATAAGCCCTATCTAGTAATATGTGAAAGATATCAGAAAATAGAATTTCTTCCCACTATAGCTGAAGACTTAGTTTTGTTTAGTCCACAGAGTCTGCAACTTCTGACTTCCACTTCAATAGTTAGCTCCAGTTAATAGTTGAAATCAACTATGATGTCTTTACAAAGTTTTTTCTTCTTTTTTTTCCTATTTCGACTTCTTAATTTATCATCTTCACTTTTGAAATAAACCACATTATTAATGTTGTGTCAAATTTAATGTGCGGTTGATGTCTGCATACCAAAAACTCTGAAGCAGCACAGGGAGTCTAATCATTCATTATAAGTACCATTAAAAAAAAATTACAACATGCTTGCAACAATAGGGGATGCATGTGATGCACACAGCTGTCTGTGGAAATTCAGATTCAGTGTTCTTTGATACATATTATTGATAGAATGGAAGTCTGTTTAAAAAGTTGGGCAGTTGACAGATTTTGAAAACACTTCTAAAGAGGCTAAAAGGACTGTTAATGCGAACTAGCCTTGAATTTTTATCATTATGTTTTTCTTGTAGATGTTCCTGCAAATCAGTCAGTTCAAAACTATTAAATTCAAGTCAATGTAACAGTTTAACATTTGGGGGAAACAAAAGCCCTTGAATTCCTTATCTCATCTTATCTTTCTCTAACCTCTCTAATTTCTAGTGTCTAGAAATAGTGTTAAACTTTAAAACTATCACCTGAAACTAGTTGTGGATGGACTGGACAAATAGTTATCTCTATGTTAAATTGTCATAAAATCATCCTGTTTTATCTTCAATTTTGTTAACTTTCTTGTGTAGTTTCAACACCATGGCATCTGTAAACAGATGTTGGCCAAGCCTGCCTACACAAACACCTGTTGTGTACTTATGTATTGCCTTCCTTTATGTTTCGTCTGAGTTATGAAGCAGTTCATTGTTAGTTGTAATGCGGTGTTGGAGGTTAAAAAGGTATTGAGGTTATTTTGCTTGCAGCGTGTATACTGTTCATTGCTGTCTCAGAGGCTCAGGTGCTGCTTGTCTCTCAGGCTATTACTTTTGGAATCTGCCTTCAGATTCAGCAGCAGATAAGAGCAGTGGTATCTCCTCTAATTGCCTGTTGCCTAAGAACTCCTAACTACTGGAGATGTGGGCTGAATGTAAAACAGTTTTCCCGAACTAGATTCTGCGCGTGCATTTGGGCACATGCAATTAGAGCCTCGCTCATTTGAATATACTGCAGTGTATTTTTTTTTTTTTTCTGGCCATGGAATAATTATCTAACCTCGATTATAGTCTGCTTTCTTGTGCAGTCATCAGTGCAGTTTGAAATACAACAGAGCTTTATTTCAACCAGTCCGTGTAGTTTGCGTTGCAGTTCTAAGGCATGTTGTTAGGTTGAGTGTATGTATGTGGACTACATAAAATATGCAACAGGGGCTCCCGTTAAGTTGATTGTGTAAAATATGAAACTTGCTCTGGATTGTTCTTTTTACTGTGGTTTTTGGCTCCTTTCCATTCAGTTCCTAAACATTAAAATCGTAATAGTTTACCTATATATTTGAAAATTGCACAAATTTTACCTGTAATGTTCAAAAAGTCTCGTCTCTGGCAATGAAATCGCCAAACTCATAATGATTTGAAGGAAATTAAAGATTGTGGCACCGCTGCACAGTTAATGACCATGCATCGGATGCCAATTCTCATCCAGCACACACAATCAAACTCGTTTGCAGAGGATTCAACAATGCTTGTAGCTACCTGTTTCAAGCATGACTCATTAACATGAGCTGTTACTGTCATTCATAATCATGCTCAGTGCCAGTAGACACTAAAAGTAGGAGTGACAATTGCATGTTGTTATAGTTTGTGTTGGCTACTTATAGGTTGTTGTAATTAAATAATGTGCGTTCAAAAAGCGGTACATTCATTAGTCTTCATAGCCACAGCAAATAATACCTGACACACCTCACGACACACTCAGTCCCATTGCTTCACTTTAAATTGGTGGTTGGGGGGGGGGTTGTTGCAGTATTTCCCTACAGACTGAATAAGTTAGCAAGCAGAATAAGGTCCAGTACCTCTCTCTCTTGATCTGTGGGTCAGTAATGCCTTCTGAGTCCAGAGAGACACAAGGGTTTTCAGAGAGTTTTCAGCCAAGCCAAACATTGGCATTATCTCCCACAGAGCTGCCTCTACCAGAGCTTCAGAATTATTCATTCCCCCAAGAAAGGCAATTGGATCCTGAACTCCATTATTAGCTAGATGCTGTTTAAGCCCTCATTCTAATTTTACACATACTATATTTTCATGGGACACTCAGTAGACAATATAGTGTCCTACTTTAATACCCAAAGTAGAAGCAAATGGGTCAAAGCTCCTGTTTTTAACTGGGCACAGAGGAATGTCCGTCACTCTGGCCTTTGGGAAAAACTTTCAAGGTGAAAGATCCTATGAGAGCAGGCACTTTCTTCATGCTGCCGTTTGGTAGTCTTGCGTCATACCAGGGATCATTTTGTCACTGCAAGACATTTTTGGATTTCTGGTCATCTTGTCTCTAAAAACTGCCACTTGAGCCAGCTATTAGATGTGATAAGATCTTTTACTGTTCTTTTTCATCTGAATCATCTCCAAAATACTGAAACCGTTGTCCCAAATTTTTTAGCTGAAAGCAGCCTGCACAGTGCTACCCGGCTACTTGACCACATGCACTCAGTACCAGTGATGCTTGCCTAGGAATGTTTGTCAGCCTCTTGCCGGTGATTACTCTAAACAGCCATTTGACGTAGAGAGCATCCCAGATGCTGCTGTCTGTCTGAAATGGAGAGGATATTACCTGCTATTCAGTTACCAGTGCAGAAATTTTATAGACCAGGCCAAATCACTGGAAATTTGTAATGTAACATCCTGATGAACCATTTTCTATCAAGTGCTATGTGCATTTTCCTACTGTCCTACTGTTTTACCTTCCCTGCCTGGTGTCTGATAGCTACAGTTTAACATTCAAGTGTAAGCGGGTGAAAGGTACGTAGGAGGAGTAATAGTTGAGGATTACTGCTGTGTCAGTCCATAAATATGTGACACAATAACACTTCCTTTTAAATAAAAGTGACTGATAAATCCCCTATGATCTCTTTATGCTGTTATCTGGGACTTGCAACAGTGGGGGGAGAACAATACAGGTTGTTGTTGTTTTTTTTTTTTTCACTAACAAAGCAAAACTCATTCCCATTTATGTTTATTTTTAATACTAAAAACATCTGTTTTTACATGTATCATACTGCTCACACACCTTAATGGTGGTCACAGTTTGTAGCTTGACAAACAGGTATATGTGCTACTAGTTGGGTGAATTTTAAACATTGCTGCAGCTTGCTTAACTGCACCAGAAATATTAGTCAAAGATCTTAATCTTATCATACTAAAATACACCAAATATCTGTCTGTTTGTCAGAAAATTCCTCCTACACAATCAGGAGTTCAGCAAAAGAAAATCTTGGCACATCTTGGTACATCTTAGGCCCCTGGAGTTTTTTTTTTTATCAACATCAGATATCATGAGATCATCATGTTGCCTAGCAGTCATGTACCAAATGGGCTAAAATGACCTGTGTTTAACCTTTATGCACCAATAGCAACTTATAAAATACTGACTGGGGTGAGTGATACCTCTCAGCCTGTTAGCAGATAAATCTATGGTCTGAATTTCAAAATCCTACATCACCTTGTTCTCAAGTTTTTTTTTTTGTTGTTGGGTTTTTTTTAAAGATTTTTTTAAAAGTTGACCTCTGACCGTCATTCAAACAATGCCACCCAGCACTCACACAGGCCCAGCAGACCATTTACTCCCATCTCTGTGACTAGAAACTCTAAACAAGTAAGCTGAGGCGTAAGACCGCGATAGCTCTGTTAACCAGCGCTCTATAGTACATTGACCAACAAAATAAGCGGTTGTATCTAGTCTTCATCAGAGTAAACTGGCATTTAAACCGGACCTGAGAAATACATAGCTGCATTTCGCACAATCATTTGACAACCAGCCACCAAGAAAGCAATGCTGGTGGTGCTAGCAGTGCTAACTTTGGTTCCAGTACCACACATATCGGGGACATTTGAAACAAGAGCAATATTAATTTTAAATACAGACACACTCTATTTGTATCACCAGTGATTTACCTTGTCTATTAAGATGTTGTTGTTTTTTTAGGTGTTTAGTTTTTCTAGTTCACTAGTCAGAGAAAACTGTCCTCGGTGATCAAGAAATAAAATGCTCTGTTTTTCAGTCATGCAGTCATGTTGTTATCTTCTTGTCCAAACCAACCTGCCATTCACAGCAGCAGGCTAATATTAGCTCTCACCTTTGCTTCATTCCATCTCCCTCTGTCTGTCTCATTGACTCTTCCGATACAAACATAACAACACACACACACACACACACACACACACAGCAATTAGCTCCACTTCGCTCCAGCAGGCCCAGAATTAAGCTTTCTTTCACCTCTGTACCCACAGAGAAAAGAACAGGTATTAGTGCTAGAATACTCCAAATTCTTTTCACATCAATATTTACAGAGTAATTTTTATTACAGTCACTCAAGAATAACATTTGTTCATGGTAATGAAATCCAAAGCATCTCAGAATTGGTAAATGTGAACCTACTTGATGAAACTTTTGTGTTTGTCTGCAGTTTTTCCTCCATGTAAGATAAATGCAAACTCCTTTATGTTGATCTATTTTCATCACCATTAGGACCTGCTATCTGCCTTGTGCCAGCCTATATTTGTTATACTGTAACTGCAAATTATGAAATAGAAGTGGGCAAAGAAATACTGTCTAAAAAATAGTACAATTATCATTTTGTTTCAGTGACCACATCATGAAACTCACTAATGTCTTTTTCTCTCACATTTTCTACAGCAGCAGTTTTGTGATGGTGGTAGCTAATTACAATATCTTGAACTCATCTCTGCCTCCAGCCTTTTATATTTTCACAAAGAAGGCTGGGGGTTGAATTTTTAGTAGGCTGAAACGGCTGTTGAAGCACCTACACACACACTTCAGCACTCTCTGCCGCACCAACACATTAATGCACATACAGTAGCTGTGATTTTCGTATTTTCTGTGTCATCAAAAGTTTTTGGAGCTGCTTTCTTGACAGCAATTGAAGGAGGAATACTAGGACTGACAGGCTTTCAGTCACGATAAACTCCTGACATATCTCTCTGAATGGTTGCGAGCAAGTTCACACATTAGACAAACATCAGTCACTTAGTAGTTTGGCCCAATGTGCCCATTTTGAACCAGGGAAAAGGGTATGCCTATAGGTATGCAGAGTATATAATGCACATCATGGCAGTGATTGTACAGCAAATTTGGTTTTTCTTTGCCACATTTTGTGTTTCAAATCTCAGTACCTTGTCATATCCAGTCTTTTTTTTTTTTTATGGGGAATGACACAGTGACATGACAGTTTTGTCACTCCTGCATGTCTGAATAAATCTCCATGTTGAACAAGCAGTGCAGTGGCTCAGGAGTTATTTCTGTGTGTATTGACTGGATTCTGTTCTGTTGCATTTTTTTTTTCTTTGTATCCAAAAAATTCTGAGATTATTTCTCCAAAGTGGGTTTGACCATTGGTAAAGCTGTGTCCACACAAGGAGCGAGTCGCTGGTCACACGCCACTCCCAAGTTGATCGTGTTCCAGTAGTAAAGATGGAAAAGTAAGGAAAAATAGCACAAGCAGTACAACACAATGCTTGCTTTTGGTTTTTCCGCTTAAAAAACACCACTCCAGCATATTCTCAGAAACTCCGAAATTTCAAATTCAACTGGAATTTGCTATTTCTACCCTGTTATATGTGGGATCTCATCTGTAGTCACTTCGGTGGGATATTTTCTTTGTCTTGGGACCCACTCAGTGCGCAACCAGTGTTCATCATCAGCTGAAGTCACCAAACGTCATTGACTTTCTATGGTCTCTGGTTGCCAGGTCACTGCAAATCGCTGCCTGTGTGAACACAGCTGTTGGGCTGGGGTCGGAAAATGTTCATTTTCCGTGTCAAATACTGCAGAGCCATGCTGGTTTGTGAGTCTTCCTTTTCTTACTGTACAGCCTTGCTTGTTTATCTTCTTGTCACAAAGAAGATGTAAACAAGCCAAAAACAAAAACAATCTGTGTATTTCTGTTTTCATAGTATTTATTTTTCTGGATTAAAAATGGGAGAGAATTTGCAACACAATTTCAAGATTTTTTTTTTCTAACTGTATTTAAAGCCCTGTGGCACTAGATATAGTATATGGACTGATTCGTAGATAGTGCTTTTCTACTTGAGCACTTTGTAGGTTCAGTTTCTTACTCACACAGACTGGAGTAGCGAGCAGATGACACGCTCTACCTCCCGAGCTATAGCCACCCCAACAAACACGCTTGATGTGTTTTGCATAATTGAGAAGAAAATGTGGTTTGAAAATGTTGCGTAAACCATGCAGATTTGGGATTTACAACTTAAGAGACGTTCGAGTTCCAGTTTTTTGGGGGTTTTTTTGTCGACTGAAGATGTTCACCATTTCCCGCTTGTTTACTTCCACTGATAATCTACTAATAGGACTTTTCTTCTCTAATCACATGTCACACTCGTGCCTGTCAGTCTTAGGAGGATAATGTGGCTGAGAATAAAATGTGTGTTGTTGCTTCAAGTGAGACTGTACTGTTCATGACACTGAACATTTAAGTAGAGTACCAGTAGAATAAATTGTCACTGGTCTTGTATGAACTGTGATAATGGGTCTGATGTGTAATTTCTGAGTGATTCAAATTCTTTACTTTTATTGGATCTGTTAAACACAGTGACACATTAATTTCACTTTGTGACATGTTCATTACTGCGTGAAATGCTCTCTGAAATGAAATATTGGTGCCACCAAATTATGTGTCCGTGCCACTAATGGGAAAATGTCAGTCGCGGGAGGAGCAAAAAATAGAGCTCTTTGGAAGTTTTGCTTTCAAACGACTCGTTGCCTGGTTTAATTGCGGTGTGGTTTACTGCAAAACCTTACTACTTTCAGAATTTGCCAGAGTTTGAAGAGCAGATCTTGCATAAAGTATATTCATGCCCACACTTTAGACCAGAGGCTGTTGCGTGTCCTTTGTAGCTATTTTTCTTCTTGTGTGTTATGTATTCATTTATTGGTTTATTTTTTGATAGCTGACACCAGTTTTTACAGCTTGAAAAGCCAAACTCTGACATTAGTTCAGAGGCTTCATTGCAGTTCTGTACAGCTTCTACTGTATGTAGGCCACATTTCTGTCACCAAAAGAATGTTTGTTTGTTTTATGTCAAACTTGCATCATATAATATTGTGGCTCTCTCAAGTGACGTGTTTAATCAAATCCACTTATAAATCATTGCAACCTTAAAATATAGTCACATCATTGATTCCACCGCATGACAGGTCATCCAGGTCCTGTTAACACAGCAGTTCCTTTGTTTAATTCTCACACCCTGAGAGGTGTCTCTCTTGGCTGAAGAAGTATTCGCTCTTAGCTGGAATATTTTCTGTTGCTCACTCCAGGGAAAGCTTTATACGGAATAAGAAGGCAGCAGGACATAGTGACATTTTTTTTTTCTTCTTCCTTTTTTTATGATGAAATTGTCACACAGAGCTGCCTCCCGTTGGTCTCAGTCTCTATGCTTCTGGGCAGTCCTGGTGTAAATTATTTTCCTGAGTATAAATAGGCTGACAGTCTGGCAGGACCAGGTGGTCTAATCTGCCAGTTCAGAGACTTGCTCTCTGCCTAGCAAGGTTGCGTGGCAGTTGTTTGTCCGCACATTAACACAGACCATATTCCCCACAGATGGGCTAGTTGTTGTATAGCGATGCAACGGTGGCTTCAGGGATACTTGTGAAGTTTTCTGTACTTAAGAGAGACCTTATATTTTGTTTACTAAATAGAAGTAATAATATGGCTGAAAATAAACATAGTGAACATAATGTGTTCACCTAGCTTTTTGATATTTTGTCAAAGAAAATGTAATATTTTATTGAGGTACAGCTGTAAAAGCGAAATGCGTAGATCTGCTCTTGTGTCCTAAGACCAGGTTTTCTTTGATTCCCTTTTTCACAGTGCAAACTGCTCTGTGCAGATAAACTGAAAAGAAAGTTTGTGAGGCTACTGTACCTGTATCTCGTGTTTGGGAAATTGTTCAAGGAAACAGTTTGAGAGCCTTCAATTATATTTCTTTGCACCCAATGCTTGCCATCTGGAAACAGTATGGCACCTGAATATTGAGCATAACAAGGTTTTCCCTTGGTGACAGTTTTGGAACAGCAGCAGCAACAACAACAACCATCGTTACTGTGTGGTTAGTACAACCTGTCTGCCTCAGTTTCTTTTTACTTTATGGTATACAGAAATCATTATATGAATTTCTCCAGTTTCAATCATATTTGGAGTTTTTTAAAAAATTAGTTGACTTTTCTTATTATGTGAGACCTGCTTTAATGAGGTGCAGTACAATGCTTATACTAATGATCACTTATTTCCCATTTTAACTAAATTCTAATAGGTAGCCATTCCAGTCTAACTTTTGCCCCCTCATTCTTTCTTGTCTGTGTGTGGCCCGTTTCCATCTCCTCTGTCATCACTTTCACCCATTTTCAGTCCCATCAGAAGTGCCAACATGTCACCAGCAGCGCTAAAGTCTAATAGCTATGGGAACATTTTCTCTGACACCTGCAGCAAACATGAAGCCTGCTGGGCTGCTGGGAGAACAGAGGGAGGTTTATCTGGGATGGCAGGCCTCGCCTCCACTGCCATGCCAATAGAGGCAGCAGCACAGAGCTTGGTGCTTCACAGCCAGATAAGGCCCCCAGACAAAGAAGCACTGCAGCTAGACCCCACTCACTACAATAGAGAAAAGAAAACAAGATGTATGACTAATAACCCTTGACAGTTCGCTCCACTTAGATGTTATACTTTAAGCCTCTGAATTAGTATTCAGTATTAAAGCTCGAGGTATTCATCACACAAAACTAAAGTTTCGCAGTGTCAGTTTTAGCCAAATTAACATTGTGGATATTGTTAAGTTAGACTTCAACAATTTAGACTTTAAACAGAACTGACGCTCTTGTAATTAATCCTGTGTTGGCACTGACGTGCTCTACCAGGCAACTAGGTCAAAAAGGTCTACATACTAACTACATGTGAAGTATAGAATTACTGTGACAGTACTGACATATAATTAAGAATCACATGCTTTTAAGATTTTTCTTTGTTCACAATAGTCACCTGAATGTAGTTTTAATAGTTTAAAAGTTGCTTTGGTTTTTACAATAAGAAACCATTAACTCTTCAGTTTACTTTTGTTCAGCAGCCTACATCTAAGCCAAAAAGTAGACCGTGCTCTTTTGCTTTCTACTACGGCTAAGTGGAGAACATAAATACAGTGATTAAACTCTCTGTATTACAGAATGAATGGAAGTATGAAAGCACATGACTTGTGGGAGGTACTGTTTTGGTGGGACTATCACAGAGCCACAGTCCGTCACTCAAATAGAACCAAAAAGTCTCTACGGTACGTTTGCAGCAGCACAGAGTCTGATCGGAGGGCCTTGTCTGCATGTCTACCCTGCACTCTTTCTCCCTGCTTTCCTATCTCCTCATAGATCGAATGAAGGCAAGAAAAGATTTAAAACAAAATGAGTGACGCTGTTTAAACCATACAACCCAACACGCACCAAAGAATGTTATTGTTGTGTTTTGTTTTTGTTTATTTGTTTTTTTTAATTCAAGATCTAATTTGGCCTTTATATTGTTGAGTCTGATGAATGGTTTGCACTTTGTAGTGAATGTTCTGCATTTTTATCTTGTCTTCTCTTTATATTAGATGTGCCAGCTGCCTAGAGAGTGTTCTCCACTTTCCTGGATGTTGTGAAGGTTGTTTTTTTTCCTTTATCATTGAAAGGTTTCTGCAATTACCACCAGAGCCTTTCATGTATGTTTGGGCCATTTCAAGCTGGAAGCTTGCTTTTTTTTCTTGGTCAGAGTCTACCATACTCTTGATTTGCTATCGTATTATTTGGGGGGGACTTGATTTGTTAATGCAGCCTAAATATGGACTGCTTGATATAGAAATTGCTTCCAAATGCAAATGCCTCTCCTTGGGTAAAGGAAAAAAACGGTTTAATTTCTGAAAAAAAAAAAAACAATGAATAAATAGTGCACACCTTTCACTGGAACAGCTTTTGACTCAGTCTCCAATTATCTGTAAGCCCCTGAAAATATGGTTCTGTGTATAAAAATGGATGTAATTCCACAAAGCTTTATTTAATATTTTTGTTCACATCACTGAATTAAATTCATTTACATCTTGAATGTTTCATTTTAAATCTATTGTGGTGACATATAGGCGCAAAATTATAATAGGGTTAAAAATGACTGAAAACATTGTGTTGCATAAAGTAAATTGGCCAAAGGACGGTAACACGATTGGACATAGGATGAGCATCCCAGCGCGCTTGATTCTGTCAGAAGGAAACATGGATTCACAAGCCTTGCCTATCTGTTAGTGACTGCAATTTAAGGTGAACATTTTTCGATGTAAAATTGCTTTGAATTTAGGGATTTCATCATCTATAGCACGTTTATTCAAAAATTCAGAAAATCTGGAGAAATCACGTTACACAAAGAGACAAGGCAGAAAACCAATATTGAATGGCCGTGATCTTCAGACCCTCGGGCAGCTCTACATTTAAAACAGACACCATTCTGTAGTGGAAATCACTCCATGGGCTCAGGAATGATTTTGAAAGCCGTAGTCAGTGAGCACAGTGTGTTGCTGTATCCACAAATGTAAGTTAAAGGACTACTATACAAAGAGAGAACTGCATACATTATGAATATAAAGTGACTCACTTTATTTGAGCCCACATTTTTTTTTATGATGGATTGAGTTAAACTGGACACCTGTCTTTAATCATTTCATATTTGATGCTGATAAGTTGGACTAAAAGCCAGAATCCATTATGGTGTATAACAGTGCACGAATGTACATGGTATGGATAAC
>VURO01027733.1:0-28102 GCA_015108175.1 Pelvicachromis taeniatus
GCGGTGGAAATGGGCTTCCTCGAAGGGTGGCTGGACTCTCCCTTAGGGATAGGGTGAGAAGTTCGGCCATCCGGGAGGAGCTCAGAGTAGAGCCGCTACTCCTCCGCATCAAAAGGAGCCAGTTAAGGTGGTTCGGGCATCTGATAAGGATGCCTCCTGGGCGCCTCCTGGGTGAGGTGTTCCGGGCATGTCCCACCGGGAGGAGGCCCCGGGGCAGACCCAGGACACGCTGGAGAGATTATATCTCTCGGCTGGCCTGGGAACGCCTTGGTGTTCCCCCGGATGAGCTGGAGGAGGTGGCTGGGGAGAGGGAGGTCTGGGCTTCTCTGCTTGGGCTGCTGCCCCCGCGACCCGGCCCCGGATAAGCGGCAGAAGATGGATGGATGGATGGATGGATGTTATTTCATTATTTTTTTTAAAAAAAACAATTTTGTTTTTCTCCAAACATTAATAAGTGATCCTGAAATACAGCCTATAAGCTGTTTACTTTACCACTCACCCTGCTTGCATATACAAAGAGTTTTCATATTTGTTCTTTAGTAGATATCAGCTGACATCCTGTCATTTCTGTGATATGCAGGATACTGAAAGGTCTGCTACGTCTCCTACCTGGAGAAAGCCCCAGGACAGACCCAGGACATGCTGGAGAGATTTTGTCCCTCAGCTGGTTTGGGAACACCTTGGTGTCCGCCCAGATGAGCTGCGGGTGGCGTTTATAATAAGCTTTCTTACTTGAAAATGCCGCCGTGCTGGCCAGTAGACCCGTCCGTGTGTGAGAGCATAGCAGCACAAATACCTACTATCACAAAGAAACAATATAATGTGAAAATTGACCAGAAAGGGAGAAAAACACAATAATTATCGCACAGAGTTGTGATATCTCAGTCTGGCGCAAAGAGACCAACAGAGAAACAAGCGTTTGTGAAACTGCAAGTATTGAATCAGCTCACCTGGGCCTTGAAAGAAGGAAATTCAATAGAAGACCCCAAAGAGAAACAATGGCTGCATCGATTTCAGCATATTAAACAAGCTCTGAGGTGTTGATTAATTACTTCTGCCAGTGAACCCCTTAATGACTTCATCCAGTCACCGTGCTGCTAATTAACAAGTGATTAAAAAGGCAGTCGGAAATGTCTAATCTAGGCCCGTGGTAGAGCTCACAAGGAAGTCATTCTGCACTCAGTGCGCCTGAACGGGCTCTCCCCAAAAAAAGCCCCAAGACAGTCGTCCAGGGACTAATTTAGTCTTTGTTCTGGTTGTGTGAATGGAAGTGGAGGGCTCTCTTGGGGAGAGTAACTGGAGAGTGACTTGTCTGCTCCACTGTCACTGTTCATTCAGTGAGCTGATACTAGCATGGCACTTGTTCGCTAATGATCTCGCAGCAGTGGGCTGACTCACTGCCCACTTTCTGGGTTGCTCCGTTTTCTGTCCCTTTCTTCTTCTGCAGCAGCGGAGGTTAACAGAACATGAGTGCTGCTGCGCTTTCATACCTCTATATTTGAGCCACTTCTCTCACCAGTCTCATGACCCTAAATGATTCACAGAGGAAAAATAAATGGCTTTCATTTCTTAACAGCAGTAACATGATTAGCAGGGCTGAATTTTTCAGTCTGAAATGCTCCAAATTTACCTCTTGATAAAAGAACATCCTAAAGCTAAAAGGAACAGTTGCTTTAATGTGTTTGAGCCTCCTGTATGTTGCTTTGTGCCTGTACTTTGTACCCCACTAAACAAATGCACGGCAATCATGTGCTTTAAGCTGTTTTTGCCGACTCAGAATAGATTTTTCTCAGGGCATTGAACTCCTCAGTGCAGGTCACCAAAATTATTCAGAGCTGCTGCACTCAGCAGATGATGGGATTTCTAAATATGACAGCTTGAGTAAACATTTATTTTGCAGCCATTGTGCGGCACTGCTGTCCACTGTGTCACCCCGCTCCGTGGAGCTCTCACAGTCAGAATAAAATGGCAATGTGATGTATTGGCCTTCGCTATCAGCAGCCAGCAGGCCCTATGTAATCAGCACCATGTTTTTCCAGATGAGAAGTGATTCTTCAAACTAGAGATCATTGTGCAGTCTGTGCACAGTCCAGGCTCTCCCTGGTTCAGTGTGGGTTTCCCACAGATCTGATAAGTACTCAGATGAGCGTAAATGGGTAATTTGCTGTCGCGGGAACCGCGTTGCTCAGCAAAAACAGATTAATTTAACTCTAATTTGAGAGCGTTAGCAGAGCAAGGTGCTTTGACTACACTGCTGTGACACTGTGACAAAGATGTGATCGAGTTTAATGTGTCCATAACTGAATAGATGCACTGTCTCAGAAGCAGTAATGTGAACATTAAAATGCTATCCACCCTCTGCGCTACTCTTACACTGTTAAACATAATAAGCTTGAGACTTTCTATTCACAGGAGTTACTCACTGATGAAGTATTTTGGAATAATTTACATTTTAAAACGCTTTGTTGCCTTCAGATCTCATTTTGTGGCAGCCCACAGACAGCAGACTGAATTGGCATCATTTCATGAGTTACCTTTCCCGTGTGGCTGCATTTTGTTCTCTGATTTCTGTCTCGATGTCAAACGGTACCTCTAAAAAAGACGTTTTTCTCACAGAAGATGCTGTACTGCTTAAATTCATATCCTAAAGCTAAATGTTTGGTGTCTGAAACAGGTTTTTCAACATTTGACCAGCAGCCTCCAACAGAAAGAAAGGTTAAATGACCTAAACCATTAAAACCACTGACACCTGATCATCTTGCTCAAGCCTCCAAAAAGCCCAGTCCATTGTAACAGATCTTAAGGATGTACAGGAACAAGCCTAACCCACTTTTACTTAAAAGTGGTCTTTGTCTCAGTTTTTTGTATCATATGAAGAATTACAATAGTTGAGTTTGTATTAAACAGTGATATTAAATAGTGATATTAGGATTTAGATGCTCCATTTTTGGTTTTCACTCTAGGATCTGTGTGAGATCATTTAGAGGGCATATCCTTAATATGCTCTTCTCTGACAGCCAATTAGAAGAAACCTGAACTGAAGGTGACGCAGTCCTGTGAAACTTTAATTGCACCTCATGATTTTAGCAGCTTGTACAACCACTTTTAGCAGCAATGACATGAAATACTCATTTTCTGTATGACTTTATCATTCTCTCACATTGTTGTGGAGGGATTTGGGCCCACTCCCGTCTAAAGCGTTGTTTCAGTTCGTTGAGGTTTGTGGGGATTAGTTCCTCAGGTCTCACCACAGAATTTCAGTCTGGACTTTGACTGAGCTTTGCAACAGTTTGATTCTTTTCATTTTTCAGACATTTTGTCGCAGATTTGCTGCTGTGTGACCCAGTTTTGGCCACGCTTCAGCTGTCAGACAGCTGAAGCACATTTGACTCTAGCATTATGAAAAATATCAAACAATTCTACCATTGGACATTATTCCCAAAGTCTTGTGGTTTGTTTAGACTGAAGTGCTAACTGTGATCTGTCGATTGAGCTCTTGAATCTACTGCAGGAAAGATTGTAGCACTGTGTTAACACACACCTGATCCACACCTGCAAACCTTCTGCATTATAGAGCTGGTCATGCTTTCTGATGAACAACAAACCAAGTGAATTTGATTAGCAGCACCTGGCTGATACTTACCATTCAAATTCTTATAGAAGAAGAAAGGGTGTACTTAGTCTTTCAAAGCTCTTAGTCTAGCTTTGTATGATTTACCCAGAAATTATTGTCTCAATGAATGAATTAACTTCTCTCCTAAACATCAGAAAGAGTAAAATAAGCACATCAGTATTTCCTGGAGTCAAATGTAACATTTTATTTTGTCCAGTTAATAGTTAAACACCTCCCATAATCCTGTTATGGGATTTAACCCAATATTTAACCCAGTTGTGGCTTTTGTAAGCTGCGGTCCAAGAGGAAACTGCCACCCCCTTCTTCCGGCTGCGTCTCCAGTCATGCATCTGAAAACATAGAGGCTTCCTGTAACTGAGCACCAGATACAGATCAGACACTCTAACATGAGTCAGGATGGCACAGTTTCTATCAGATTACTAACTAGCATTGCAAGCACATCGCGCACATTTCCACAGGGAGAGAAGATCAGATCGTGGAAAGAGCAAAACATGGTGGTTCAGGTTGCCTTGGCAAACTTGCACACAGTTATATTTGTATTTGCTTTTCCAGATTTCTTTGACTGATGGAAGATATAGGATGCATTCCAAACTCGTCACAATTTCAAATTACATAGAGGCATCTTGTCCAGGTATCAGTGACTAACAAGCTCTGAGTTTAAAACAGTATGACTTTAGAAAACAAGCCCGAGGTTTTTACATATTACTGTTATTGCCAGAAACAAATCTCATGTAAAGAAAAGGCTTAACAAACTCTGAAAGAAGCTACGCTCTGCAGTTTCTGAGAGATGCAGCTAAAAAGGGATGATATTAATTTCTCCAGTAGAAATCAGTAATCTTAAAGCCCAGCCACCATGCTAGATTTAAACTCTTAAAACAACCTATTTTGTTCCATTTAACTCGAGGTGTGACATACCTGAAACACCTTGCACTGAGACAGTTTGACTACATTCTGGAAATACTGAAAACAGTAGAATAGTCCAAGATATCTCTAAAAAATAGTGAAATATCAACATGAATGACTTCTCTAAAGCCACCATATCATCATAGCTTTTCCACTTTAGTGTCAGATTGGGTTTGACCGGACAACATGAAAAAATTAAAAGAATAACAGTGTTTTCTGGCATTCAAAGTGGAATAATTTCACTACATGGGACATAAGATACATGGGACAGCACAACAATGGTTTTTCACAAGTAAATGTAGTTTAATTTGAGCAAAAGTGCAGATCTCTATAACATATTTTGTATGTAAAAGGTAAAAATAGCCACCATGGTTTGTGGTACTCTGATTTGAAGCCTCAAATTTAATATATTAGCCACCTCTGTCATGGTGTTTAGAATACGGGATGTGCCGAGCAAACCAGACATTGGATGCTTTAAAGCATATCCAGCTCGATCGGCTCTTGGATGACTATAATCTACAGAATGAACATCATGCTGTAAGACTACAAATGACCAGTTGAAACCATTAACGCATTGGGAAAATAATTACTAAGGTGAGAAATTGAGGGAATGTTGTGTCATTTTTTTGAGATTGCTCTACAATCTGACTACAAACCAGAGGAGTCGCCCCCTGCTGGCCACCGAAGCATGTTTCACCAGACACCAGTGTAGTTCTCCATAAACTAACGAATACCAGACACATTTTCTAATTTTTTCACTTTATGACATAAAATCTGGTTTATTTGGTTTAAAACACTGGTTAGAGAACTAACCCTTTTATGGCCTTTTGAACTACTACTACTCTTAATGCTGTTTATCAGTCAGTCATCTCTGAGCAGCTGTACATTAATGTGAAAAAATTAGAATGCCTGTAAGCCCCCCTACCCTAAAAATGGCGCCATTAAAACATTCACACATTACTGAAAGTCAAAGGCTCCAGCTTCTGTTTTCTTCTTCCTCCACTAAGCTGTCAACAGTGACACTTTTGGCTATCTGTGCTCCACTGAAGTGGTTCAGACTCACTTGGCTTAGTATCTAAAGGACTCTGCTTTGTTAACAGGTCTTTTCAAGTGGTCTAACACAGAAATGAGAGACTCTGCTCTTGAAGAGCCGACTTACCCTGGAGGACGTGTTGTTGTTGGCTCTCCACGGAGGAGGAACAGAGTGAGTAGGTGGACGGGTGATCGCGAAATAGAGAGAAAAGTTAGGTGTGAAACTTACACTCTTCCTGCACGATTGGCTGAAGACAAAACCACTGCTGGCACAATCAACACAGAGCCCACAATAACAAAAACAGCTCTGCTACTACTGATTAGACTCCATATGTGGAAAAAAGGCTTACAAAGACAGAGCTACATAGATATAGACTGTGGAACGAGGCAAAGGATGAGGAGCAAAACAAACACACAAATCAAGGGTCGTATAACTGCACAAGCAACAGTTTTCAATTTCAGTAAATCTGGTTATCATGAATTACTTAGTGATGAGACTTCCTGCTGATATGTCACTTTAGTTTAGATTCATAATTTCCTCTGGCTATAATCTATAAACAGATTATATTTATGGCCAAATGGGGCAAATCTCAGTTGGGGGTATGCCGCTTTCTCTCTCTTACTCCTTCCCTTTGTGTTTTTTTGGGCTGAGAAAAATGTATTTGCATATAAAATGATCCCGTGGTGCAGTATTAAAGATGTTATAGTCATTTTTTAAAAATGAAATAGTGTTCACTGTGTAATTTTGAGCAAAAAAAAATTAAGCGATTAAAACGGCATGAAATCGAAAATGATCATCATTATTTGGCAACAGCAAATTAGCATTTCTTCGCTTTCGGGAAGAAGTTAGGAGGAGGAAGTTTGCCTCTGTCTCTCACTGTCCTCTCTTTCTTTCAGCAGGCCTGCCGCCCCCTGTGTTATTTATGAAATGAGGGCTTTGCTGACATGTGGGCAGACACACAAAGCGTCGTTTAGCACCGGGTCATTTGTCACATCAGAGCATTCCTTGACACATGCAGGGAGGCTCCCTGTAATCTGTCAGAGTCAAATGTAAAGAGGCGACACCGAGCAGCAGGATCAGCAGACGCCCTGCTGTCAAATCGGCTCTGACCCTAAACCCCACATTGTTCTCAGTTAGCAAATTCTTGTCTGAATGAAAGCTGAGCCGAAATACTGTTTTGCATCATGATGGGGAAAGAGACGCGATGGCTTTTATGTCAAGATTACAGCAAAAGCAAAAGGTAAGCTCGACTTAAGATCACCAAACTAACAACAAAAATAGGAAAACAAACTAATAATAGACTATCTGACAACGACAAGGAGGAAGACAGAGGACAAGAAACATCAACCACAGCTGAAAAGTAAAGGAGGACATAAAACGGAACAAAACGCATGAGGAATCTGTTTTCTACTGTGTGAAGTGACCTGGAGGTATCTGCTGGTCTGCAGCAGGTTGAATCCTCCAAACACTAAGGAAAGGTGATTCAGTACATGTTTTGTGACCTACTTTACCAAAGGATCCACTGAACCGTCCTTTATGAAAGGAAAAGAGATCAAATCCTTCCACAGTTCAAAGTGACACTCTTACCAAAACAAATGGATCACATAAGTGTCAGTTAATGTTGCGTTTTCTATTTCCTGCCATAACCTGCAGATATTTTTAAACCCATGGGTGAACTGTGAATATTATTATACTCTGATAAAATCTGCTTCTCATGAGGCTGTTTGCCTTGTCTGAAGAACCGAGAGTAACACAAAAATTAAGAAATGAAGATCATGAACTCCATTAAAATGAAGGGTCACCATAACCCCTCCTGGGGATGCCACAGTTGGCCGCCAACTACATTTTGTGCGTCGACAGGCCTTTGTGCACCTGATGTGCTGCATATCTGCTATCTAAACAGTAGATTATATAAATGACACTGATATGTAACTATTTAGGGAAAGGGAATGTTAGTCTAGCTGAGCCTGATGGTTCTCGCTTCATCAGAAGACTTCATTCAAATATGACTATGTTATATTTGGACATCACATTTCATCAGCCATGGTTTTGCTTGTTCTGGAAAACAAATGGATTGTCAACACATGCTGTAAAAGGGCTGTAGAAAGGACATTGAAGTTCCTACAGTGTTTAAAACTTGCTGGACGGCTCAGTGTCCCATACTCCGCATTTCCATGTAGTGTTTTTATTGTGCTGGTTTTCCAAAGTGAGAATGATCTGTAAGACAGTCTTTAAGCCTTATGTAGCACGTTAATACCAGTAACTCCAACAAGTCAGTCTTTTTGTTTCCAGGCTTCTCTCTTTATTATGATTGTAATACAAAATCATTTTGTAAGAAACCACCTTTACAACAAAAAAAAAGTGTCTACCTGGAAAAAAAAACCTCATCAAACAACAGTTTTACCTTTTTTTAAATGTAACAAATGACCAGTAATTAACCTGGAACTTCCTACCTCAAGCTTGTTCTCTATTAGTTGTCCCAAGCGGGCTTTCTGATGATTACTCCTCCGCTAATGTCACCTGTCTCTCTGTTCCCTTGATCTATTTGCTCTTATTCTTGTAGGCTCATTATGAGATGGTCCATTCTCACAGAAAGGAATTGTGAAATTATTCAACTACATGTCTGCCCTCCATTGTCTCCTGCCTCTTGGAAAAATCTGGCCAGTCACTCCCAGTTCAGTCCAATTCAGTTCAAACATTAGACACTTCAGAACTTACCAGCAACGTGGATCAACCTCCTTCTTCTTTCTGACACAAGTTCTCTGCTGTGTTAAGACCTTGAATTCCCCAGTGGCCCCCAGCTGCTGATAAATCAACCTTTTAAACTGGACGCTTAAGATTTAAAGAAGGATGTTGTAGTTTCAGCACAGCAGGCACCATCCACTGTCTTGTTATTAAAGAGGCTAGAGTAACAGAACCTGATGTTCTGCACACCATTCTGCTTTGACCTCATAACATTTTCCATCAAATTCAAGGAAAGTGACTAGGAAAAACACAAAAGAAATGAAAGGCACAAGGAGAAAATAACTCTAGGATGAACAGGAATTGTTTCCTGTTCATCCTAGAGTTATTTTCTCCTTGGTGACTGTGACCCATGGTGACTGTGACATTATATCACATACTGCATTGTAGCCTAATCTAGAGAGGTTGATATTTCCAAAATTGGAAAACAGTTGTTGTGCTCAGATTTTTAAACAGTGCTGCATATGATCAGAAACAGGTATTTAGAGTTTGAGCAATGTGTTTTCACAGGAAAAATTAATTTTCCAGATTTTCCGAGCTGAAAAATGTTGGTGCACTAAAAACTGCGGACGTGGTGGTCAGCACCATCAGCACTCAGCAAGAAGTTGTTGGATTCAAAGCGACCGGCTGGTTGAGGCCTTTCCTGTGTAAGCATGGGTTCTCTCCGAATGCATGCAGTTATATTAATTGGTTAAGTGTAAGAAAATTGATTGGCTCTTTGATGCATATTTATCAATAAACTGTTTAACACAAATATAGTTACACTAGCTTTCTATCTATTACGTATGTAGTCAAACGTTTACTATTCAGAAAGCTCCAGAGAGAAAAATAGAAAAGTAAAGAGCACCACCGTCCTACATGCGTCCAATAACCCGGAGCAACATCTAAAAGGATAAGATATCAATTTCCTGTTATTAGACTCGTATCTTTTCTGAGATTTATTTAATCTGCCTCATATTGCATTTCCCTCAGCAGTGCTGGCCTCCTTCCTTCTGCTTCTCCTGCTCTGCATTTACAGGCCTGTGGTTAACAGGGGTGTGTGTAGATGAGGGTTTATTGATTTCTGATGGGCAGTGGGTGTTTTATTTCCTCTTAACATGTGAAAGACATGACCCTCCTCCAGGAAATGGAGGTCTCATCTTCATTAGCACAAACCTGAGGGTGAAGCTCTGCTGTAGATCAAGGCTTTCGAGCAGGGATGTGTCCACAAGGGGAGGAGCATAGGGCAGAACCAACCCCCCTTTGAAATACGACTGCCCCCTCTGGTGCTACCCACCACCTCTAAAGTTGGATGTGAGCGCTAATGGGACGTTTTGGGGATGCAGTAGTACAATAGGTGGTTTTAATGTAGCTGCACCCTATTTAGGGATGTCTATGTTAAGCTGATTTCTGTTTCTGCTCTACTATATTTTCGATACAAAAACTGTAATTTATATACTAATATTGGCTCCCTCACTGAACTGAAAATCCCCCATGATAACTTAACTTCATGATAACTGAACTAAGACTTCATAGTACCATATAAACCCAATAGAGCACTTTTCTTTCAGAGTGCAGGCTTTCTTGTGGTTCCTAGAGTTTTGAAAAGTAGAATGGGAGGCGGAGCCTTCAGCCATCAGGCTCCTGTCCTGTGGAACCAGCTCCCAGTTTGGGTTCAGGTCACAGGCAACCTTCTGTACTTTTCAGATAAGATACGAACCTGTTGCAACATTATCATGCTAATTAATAATCATGATCCACTAAAATTATATGACTTAGAATAATGAGAACACGTACAAGAAAATGCACACAAATAAAAGATGCATATGTGTAGTCTACATGTTTTTAATGTTACTTATTACATAAAGGGGCAAAAATACTTGCTTTCTCCACTTTGCAAAAAGCTATTTTTATGTGTATAGCTGAAACCCACTGAAAAATGAGAAATGTGTTCCTGTCTACTGCATTTAAATACCACATCGTTTGGCAAACTGCAGATATTTGACTCACCAGATGCTTGACAGTGACTTGCGGAGGTTTGGAAACAGCAGCAAACCCTTATCTACTCTTCCTATGAGGGATTAAGGGATGTGTTTGATGGATGTAGGATTTAACAAGGGCAATAATAACAGCAACAACAACCCAGAAATGCCTCATGAATCAGTAAACAGGCACAAAAATGCCACCAATGGCTGATGTCTGCAGGCGTTTCTCCAGCCTTCAGTCATCCAAGCGGCAGAGCAAATGATGGGGAGGAGAGGATCAGTGAAGTCAGCCTGAACCAAGACAGGAAGTAAGGCCATCAACCTTCAAAATAAAACAAATATTGCAAGAAAAAAAAATGATAAGATAGTTTGAGGTAGCCCTCAAATAGCTTATAATAATATCATAAAAATATCACTGAAGAAATATTCTGGGTATAACTGTATTTTTCACCCTTATCCTATATTTTATTTTTTGTCTTGTTTTGATTTTATTTGGCTGAAATTTTCTTATCTTTTAAACTTATTTTTATTTATATAAGTTTAAATATATAGTTTCCAAAGCTGTTTTGATCAATGCAGTTTAGAGGCAAGATAAAATATGTTAACACTTCGTCCTACTCCTTTTCCAACATGTAAACTGATCGGTATAGTTTTGTTGATAATAGTTCAGCATCCATTTTCTTGTTTACCTGTGTACAATGCTCTTCTGTTACTTATTTGTATTTTATTTTTCTTTAACATGTCTGAAATCAGTCAGAAAGTTTAGTTTGAATGTTTCGCGCTATTGGTTTTAATCTTTATAAATGCTCATATTGTAAGGGATACTTGTCAGGGGAAACAATTTTGAAGCTTTTGAATAAAAAAAAGTCTTGATTCACAGCCAAGTGAACACCCTAGTTTCAAATGTTTCGGATTGTACAACCTTTATTTCATTGTCTTATTTTATTTTACTTTTGTATAATAATAATAATAATAATAATAATGATGAATATTATTATTATTATTTGTTTATCTATTTCTATTATAATTTAGTCCCCTTGGCCTGTAATAATGATTGATAGATAAATTAAATTAATAGATTAATTGAAGCGTTTTCCTTATTCTTTCAGTTATCCTGAAAATGCAGCTTCCCCTAACGGAAACCTTTTTGAACCTCGCCTAACTTCACGCACTTTTCAGATAAACAGATCAGTCAAACTATCAGTAACTATCGGACTACTTTACTGGGGTGGGGGGGATCCGTGCCGGGGGTCGGGACACTTTACTTCAGTTTAGCTGCGGGACAGCCGTGAATAAACGCCGGTTTTTGAGTTCCAGGGGTTGCGCTTACCTGAGGAGCAGAGTGGCAGGCAACGGTTTCCGCTCGTGCCGTGTTGTGATGGCTAGCCGTGGTCGCTAGCAGGGCTAGCTAGCTGTATGACTGGTGTTGCTACAGCATAGAGAAATCCGTAATTAGCCAGCAAACAGGCTGCACTCACTCGTATGTTTCTTCTCTTTTTAAGACAGTTCACCATCTGTGCTGATAGCACATTATGCGCTGGGTGTTGCAGTGAGGTGAGTGTCACACAGCCTCAGGAGTTTCACATGTAAACTCGTTAGCCTGGAAGCTGAATCATCCAGGTTAGCGGCGCACAGCGGCGCAGACTACTCCCTGGATTCCCGAGGAATTTCACTAATTTGTCCGTGTTTACATCGTGTTTAGCGGGGTCTCACTTTCAGGTGGAGCCTGTTGTTGCAGCGTTTGTTAACTGTATGGTTGAGAGGGCTTGCTTTAGTCTGGTGTCAGTGCTTCTCTTTCATTATTTCTTTGCAGAAATTCACATTTTATTGTCAAACATGCTAGCAAATAGCCCCCCCGACACGCCGTGTTGGCAGCATTAAGTGCTGCTACATTCTTATACATGAACAAAGTGCTCTGCAGATAAACTATCTTGTTATAACATCTGCAGAGCTTAAGCCAGTGATAGCGGAGCAGCTGCTTTACGTAAATTGCATTTCTATAACGTTTAGTGGGTTTATCACATAGTCAAGGATACTCCGGGCTTGTCTGTGTTTCTCTACCGACTGTGTCTTTTTTCTCCTTTCTTTTGCAGGAAGGTCAGCAGATGGAAAAATGATATTTATACCCAGTGGATTACTCATCACGCCTTTCAAAATTGTGGAGTGCTTTTCTCCTTAGCATCATGCGTTTCTACGAATCAAGCCTAGACTCCTGCCGCAGAGATTTCACCTCCTTACGTTTGGATTTATCCGCCAGTTTTTAAAGACGGTCCTTATCGTCTTCTTCTTCGTGTTGTTCTTGTTATTTTTTTAAGTGGTTCCGGTAAAACATTAACTATGTGTCTATGCGGGTTGGATATGCTCAGATAAACACAAGCGTGAAGTCGTGCGAAGGGAAGCCCAAAGAAGGAAGTCCAGGACGGGATAGGCACGCAGAAACTACCCCGCGAACCAAAGAAACATGGCCTCGGTGTGGAAGAGACTGCAACGTGTGGGAAAGCATGCGTCTAAATTCCAGTTCGTGGCTTCCTATCAGGAACTAATGGTGGAATGCACTAAGAAATGGTGAGTTTTTGTCGACCACATTGCTGTCATTGAAGCTTAGTAAAAAATTGTGTGTGTGTGTGTGTGTGTGTGTGTGTGTGTGTGTGTGTGTGTGTGTGTGTGTGTGTGTGTGCTGGAATGCCGAGCTTTTTCCTGGTGGCTATAATTCACACACACATACACGCACAGTCTCCCTGGTGTACAGGCATTTCTGTATGCAGGGAGGAGCCCAGGCTGGCTTGTAAATTTTTTTCTTGTGTATCGATGTGGATTTGGTGCAGTAGAGAGATTTCACTTCAACCAGATGTGCTGGTTGTTGATATATTTCAGCAAACCACTTTCAGCTCAAGGGATGCTTTTGGGAATCTCAGCTTGACCTCCAACCTCACCATATATACTACTTATTAATATAACCAGTTAAAAGTCTCATTCACAGGAAAAATCTAATGGTTCAAGTAAACAGTCACATAAATACAACTCTTAAAACAGTCCAAGTTGGTGAACTCAGCATCCAGATCATAGACTAAGAAAAAAAAAAAGGTTGCTTACATGCAGTAACACTGATCAACAGGAGACTGCAGCCTTTAAAAGTGACCTTTTGTGGAGTGAATCATGTTGTACATGATTACCACATTAAGTGATAAAACATTTAGCTGCTGGTCAGGGGCATTAATAAGTTGCAGATCGCCATAATCTGATAAAGTTGATGTTTTTTTTATTTATTTATTTTAAGTAACAGAAATCAAGTGTGTACTCCTCTTTGAGAGATTAACAAGATAGGTTAAGATTTAGTCTGGACTACAGTATTGTGTGTTTTAAATGCCAAACTCTGATCGACATCATTTGAGTTTCAGCCCTTTGTGCAGTTTTTGCTTTTTAGGAAGAAGAGGTGCTTTTGCCATTAACAGATGCCAATGAGAAGTCATTAATTACAGTTTCTTAAAAATAAATGCGCTCATTTTTCTTTTGTGAAGTTGCCAGCTTGTTTGTCAGTGTAAATGTATACATTTACACGTAAAGACAATAGACATTTCATACTATGGTACCATCTATGTTCTTAATAGAACACTCATTAAATAAGAAGAGTAATTTAACCAGAAGTAATACTTTCTGGTGTGTATCAGTTTTTAAAGGGTGTGTTTTGAGGCGTGTCCTTCACAAGTCTTGGCTCTTAGGACTTGTTTTTTGTTTATACACTTAGATAAGTACATTTTCACTCATGCATAATCATACTGGCATCACCAATGCAAGAATGCTGGTTGTTGAATTTATAATTAGATTGTTTTGCAGGCTGCCCTTGCCCTTCTGGCTTTAAAACCATACTAAGACATCCATACCCTTAAGTGACATGATTCTCATCCCTGCTTCTTTTAGTCAGATGTGCATGCTGTTAGAAATATGACAACAATGATCTGCACACTCATATAATCCCCAACAGTTACGTGACTACAGTGTTTTTAATCAGTTAATATTGTTAATTTTTAGTTTAGCAGCTCATCTTGTGGTTGGAGACCAGAAATATTTGAATTTATGAAGGAGGTGGACGGGCTGTGCTTTTAGACGTGGAGATGAAGTGGAGAGATAGGTAGATACATGCTACAGTTATGCCTGCAGCTGTGTGCCCTGTAACGAGGGAAAAGCTTGGGCTTGTAAGGTAAAGATGTAGCCTGCAGACACAGATTGTCAAGTGGCGTGCCGTAGGCGTGACTAACACAGCCCCACAGAGCTTCGACCTGGGACAGATGTTAACGTGTTGGAGAAAGGTATGAGAAAAATGTACCTCTCTTCCAAAGCAGAGGGTGGGTGGGCTCAGCTCAGTGTCAGTAGTACACTTTGTTTTGCAGTCTTGAGAGGCGCTTTCATGTTATGAAATGCCAGAAATGTGTATACAGAGCCCTTTGTTGTTATATAATACAGTTCCTATCTATAGTTAATCAGTACTGCAGTGATTTATTGACCCTTAGAGATCAAGTGCATTTACATTTTGCTCAAACCCAAATTCCTGTGTTACAGCAGCCGGAATTTTAGACACAACTTGTAACCAAGCTGCTTAATAAAGCAGAAAAGCTCAATGAAACATATTATGACAAAGGAAAGGGGGAAAAATGCACAAGGGGTTGGCGCATTAGGAATCTCTACATCTTTGATTTGGCAGATTTACACCTGATACTCTTCCTGATGAAACCGCAAAGAGATTCATTTTTGTGTGCCTCAAAGAGGTTTTAAACCTGCCCAAACAGAATATCCCCTTTCAATTACTGTAATAAAATCATTAATGTTTTTTTTTTTTCTCAACCAGTTTCTTTTTCGTATTTGTATATAGGCATATAAAATATTATTGTGTGTCAGACGCACTAGTTTTTGTCAAATTAGTGTATCGATCATTCTTAAAGCTGTGGCCAGAAAAACCCTTTAAATGTATCAGGTTAGCAGTCACATTAGGGTTGTAGTGGGGAGTTTGAATCACATTGGAAGCAGCCCCCAGAGCTCAAATGGTTCATAAAGATTTGAGAAGCAGTTTATGTTTAAAAAAAAAAAAAAATGCTTACTTTGTGCCAGTGCTCCTACATGTGTCTGTATGTACAGGTGTGGGTATTTTGTGCTTAGTGTGAAATATAAAAGCATTTCAAATACTCAAAGGCTTAGTAAAATAATCTCTACGATCTTGATAACTGGACTTCACATAGTCAGTTTAAGGATGTGTTTTCCTTCATGTTGAACTCCCCTGCCTCAGGCTGCTTGCTGCTGCTTGTCATGTGAACTTTGGCCGAGCTTGTATGATCTTCGAATTTTAGGCAGGATACATGTTTTAAAGTTTGTACACATTTTCCACTTTGACAGGTTTTTATATACTTGAGTGTACTTCTATTTTTTTGATTGATTTATTTATTTTTTAAATAAGTGAGAGTTTAATTTCCTCAGGCATAAACCACATTTTTGTTTCTCAAAATATCAGTGATATGAACCAAAACGCGTATCTCTGTATTTTTAGGAAGAATGGCGACGTGTGATATAGGGATGGTCCCCGTGAATAATCTTTTAGTTGTCTAAGTCTTTACTCCTCTAAAGCCAAGGAGTAACCTGTGACTGTCTTTTCTGAACTGAGCGGTTTCTGTCATACTTCAGGCCTGCTATGTTTTCATCAAAAGTTGGTGATGGGTGGTGTCTGCCTATGTAGCTACCCTTTTTGTTGTTGTTTTTATTCACACTGATTGATACCCAGGTGCCAAAAGCCCAAGTAAACTAAAAGTCAGGCAACATTCAGAAAATTTCCAAACTAAGTGTAATATACTGGATGAGGTTAAACATGTTACATTTAAAAATGGCATGTGTGTCTACAGGAGTCATTTAAAAGAATTAATCAAACTTTTTTAATAGTGATAATATCATTTAAATGTGACTGAAATGTGCTTGAGGTGAGATTAGTTTGTGGAGTTCAGTCACAGCTACCCAGCTTGTACAGTAGACTCTTCTTAAATAGGTTGGAAAAATATTACTTACTTAAATCGAGTCATATACTTAATTTTTTTTAGTGTCTTTACACTGATTTCATGTATTATTATGTTTTCATATTTTAAGAATTGTGTAAGAGTTTAGGGCTTCTTGTCACATGTTTTTATCATCCACTCAACTAGTCATGCTGATATGTCTGCTTTTTTTCCCCTCTACAAAGGCAGCAGGTGAGGTCACAGTCGGCTTAAAAACAGCTTTAGCTGCCTAAAGATATAATCTGTTTATTTGCACACTGAACATTTTATTATTTTTACTGGTTTACCCACCATCAGATGGGGGAAGGAAGTAAAGCCGGTATGCCTAACCAGACTACATTAACAGAAACAGTAATTTTACCTTTCATAACATGGGAGTTGTTCATGTATTACTGCCTCGAATTTTTATAAAGTTTATTGTGTGACTTTTTTTTTTTTTTTTGGCGTATTAGTTTGCATCCAGAGTAACATGTTAAAATGCAAAAAAATCACACAAAGTGTAGAGAAATATCTGTTTTCTGTGAAAGACAGATTTTTGTGAAAGTTCTTTCTTACCGTGGCTCCCAATCCTGCAAACTGTTGACGAGTTATTCTGATTGTTGGACTGGTGTTGTCTTGCTGGAGGAGAATATGGAAAGTGAGCTTGAGGTACATCGAGAGACGGATATAAATTCTAAATGTCTTCGGAAATCATGTCGGTAAGTTTTGAAGCATCACTCTATTACACAGCCCTAATTTGTAGTCCGCTTTTGTCAGTTGAATTGGTGATACAACCTGTGAAAAAGCATCTTGTCTACCTGTTAAAACCAGCCAAATCAATTATTTCACACTTTTGGATCAGTTTTCTGAACATTCATTTCATTTTTTTTATGTAAGCAGAAATGTGATGGGTGGAGTTTTCTGTCCTGTTTATATTTAAAAAAAAATTTGAGCCTTCATCTGTGTCCTTGTTGCTCTATCTGATTGATCTCTGCAGCTCAGGAAGTTGGAACATCATTCACACAGCCGTTTCAGAGTGCAGGATCAATGCTGACGAACCATTTAAAATTTAATGAATACACTGTTTTTGTTTGCCAGGGAAATGAGACACCATTCAGTCTTGCAGCAAGTCTGTTCTGTAGAACACTTTAGATGAAATATTTACATTAGTATCGCTTGCTTTTCATTCAAAGCAGGTAATTATGATGCATAATGAGTGGCAGGACTTATAATTCTTTTAGAGAATTTAGTTTTTTGACATGTATTTTTTTTGTGTGCCTTTTGTCTATGAATATTTATGAATGTAGATGTTTTGTGGCCTTTTGGAGGCTTATATGTGCTTGGGACATTTCTCTGATGGCTGATAATCTATAATTTTGTTAATCTCCTGATGACAACACTGTTAGAGTAGCTTGGAGACTTTCACACGCTCACTGATCAGGTGATGTGACCTGGGTGGGTTAGATCATTATTTGCCTTATACTATATTATAGGTTGTGCAGTCTCTCTCACTGTCTCACAGTTGATCTCACATTAATTGACTGTGACATTAATTTGCCCCTCTGTGTGCTTTTCTAAGCCACTGAGGTTAACAGCTCTTCTAGCAGAAACCTTGGTATCATAATGGCTGTAAATATAAGCTTTTAATCAGCCAGTTTGTGTTATTTCAGACCCTAAATATACGTAGCATTACCTGGATGAGTACAGTAGCTCTTGCAGACCCACACAGAAGACGTGGGAGTTGCACACTGCAATCAACACAGAGACATTATTGATTGCATGGTTGGTCTGTCTTGCTCATGCAAGCGTGGCTAATCATCACTTCTTCCCTCACGTCCACGTGACATAACAGGGAATGTTCAGTTCTGTGGAAGAAGCTTTATATCAATCAAAGACTGAACACATACCCTGAAGGCATACATTCACACATTTATAGGAATTTAGACATTGTGAACACACACAGACACTCTTATCAGGTAAACACAGAGACAAGTGGATTTTCCCGTCTGCTTTGGGGAGTCAAGGGGACCTGCTGCAGATCCAAGCAGCAGAAGAATTTATCATAGATTGCACTTTATAGATGCTTTGCTTTTCTGGCTCTCAGTGGGCATTTGGTGCAGATGATTATGCAAGCATGACTCGGCCACGTACAGTCATGGCTGTACATGAGATACCTTTTATTTGACTGAAATCTTTGTTTTTTCTGGTTATTGTTGAAAATCTAATAAGCAGAAATGATGGTTGTGTGCATAAAATTCCCATTACCTTCATATCAGCCACTGGGCCGATGGCAACACTATGTTAACATATAGCTGGTTAACATCCATTGCTTGCTGTTTAATCCCTAGGGG
Organism: Pelvicachromis taeniatus; assembly: GCA_015108175.1. Lineage (NCBI taxonomy): Eukaryota > Metazoa > Chordata > Actinopteri > Cichliformes > Cichlidae > Pelvicachromis > Pelvicachromis taeniatus. Next base: position 18,639 of record VURO01027733.1, read on the forward strand.
ACAAAATGCTCTACATGATAACTTTTTCTTGACTTACTTGATGCAGCAGCGTAAATTGTCTCATGAATGTTCTGAATAGTGATAAAAACATTTTTTAGTTATCAAATTCAGTAATTTGGTGTCACTGAATTAAGCAGTAGAAACTGGTACAGCTTGACAGTATGGTGGTTTTTCAGGGAGCGCTTTGGATGACAAGATGAAGAAAGCATGTGGAGATTTTCATAGCTCTGTTATGAAACATGTTCTGCTTATTGTGACTTTTTATTTTTATTTTTGAGGGATCTCGGACTGACTTAGACTGCGTCTTAGCCACAAACTCAGAGATGTCATTTTTTTTTCTTGGCTAGTTGGTAGAACTTGGTATAGGGCAAAATTTAATTACTTTTAAAAAGTTAATGGTCACAGGTTAACAAAACTGGTTAATTAAAGCAATAATGTTATTCCAATGCTCAGTATTTTCCTTTTGGTTCATGCTTTAATATAATTAATATTATTATACACTCATCAGGCTCTTATTGTTCGAATCAGTTTGTGGTAGAGGGCACTGAAAAGAAATTTTCATTTGAAGTGTCTTTGTAAGCGTGAAATGCAGTGGAAGTGGTGTTCTTAACACAGTTACTATGTACATGTGTGTTGTGAAATGCATGAAGTGTGAAAATGAATTCCACGGTTGAAGCATCTGGCTGACAGTTGACAAATGGCCAACCTTTTCAGTGGAAATGACCAGCGTGCGTCAGGCTGTGACATGTTGTCTTCTGCTGAGCGTGTGTGCATTATGGCGAGCGTCCATCTCATTTCTCTGCCAGAGAAACATCTTCCTGCCAACTTGTCTGACGTGGCTCTCCATTCTCTTTAAATCTGAAGGCCTTGACAGATTCCTGAGTATAACTTTGGCTCCGGTAGAGGGTTTTTATTGCCAGGTTGTAGTAGAGAGCTGTCATTTCTCTTGTCCGGGAATTTTGGATGAAATCATAAAATCTGGATTGTCATTATGTTTGAGGTTTGGGGGGAAAAATAACTCTTTCCCTATATTGAATTTACTTAATTGCTAACATCTCCTTTGTTTTTTGTTTCTGTTTTGTGATCCATGCATGTTTATTTAGAAACAGAAAAGTAAAATGTAAAATTAAAGTTTTATGTTTAGTGCTTCAGTTTTTTATCATGTAAAGTTAACCTCCTTTTTTTTTCTGATTCTCATTCTTGTGTTTTCTTGCCCTAAGCTCACTGATGTCCCCTGGGTTAGCTTTCCCAGCAAAATGACTGCTTTTCTCTCCATTTTTTCTTTCATCCCCCTCCTCTCCTGATTACTTCATCTTCCTTATGTCTGTCGCACCTCAGTTGTTTGTTTTTTTCCCTGTCCTTTTTTGGGCTTGTTTTGCAGTAGAATTCACCCAAGTGTTGTTGTTCTTTGCTGCAATCACGAGACAAAAACAGGGCATTTACACACTCCTCCTACACACACCAATAGACATGAAACATTGCAGGGTTGTGAAGCAGTCAATGGGGTGTAAAATGTGATGAAAACTCTGCTGGTGTGTTTCACTTCGATGCTGTCAGCTAGGAAAAAACACACAGCACTGAAACTGCTCATCATTTATCAGCCTGCAGAGCACTGCTGCAGCATCTGCAGTGTGTCTGGATGGCAAAGCACAACACCACAAACCATAAGTTACAGTTGGTACAATATGAAAACGTGCTTTTGGAAAATATAGTTGACGTAGGTGGAATTTGGCGTCCTCTTTTTGCAGTACAAAGCATTTTTCCACCTCTGGGTCTCTTTGGATGATTTGCTTCATTGTCCAATCATAGCACCCTGTGGGGTTTGCCAATGACCAATGGCATCACAGCCAGCGTGGTGCAGCAGAAGAGGTTAATGTGCAGTCTTTGGGGGTAGTGCCATCCACCCTCCGTAAAACACAATATGTGGCCCAAACACACCAAACTCGATAGTGTGTGGGCAAAAGAGAAACACACCTATTGGAAGTTTGTCACCTTCAGCATAAAGCTATATTTACATGTTGACATGATGTGATGAATGATTTTAGCATCACCATAATTAATTAACATAAGTGAATTAATGTCAGTTGAGCAGTTTCAACAATATCTGGTCACAATACTCTTCCAAAACTATACACCAAACTGGCACAACATTCTGACCATTGACAGTGAATAACGCTGATCATCTCTTCATCATGGCACCTGATACTGGGGGGGATACATTAGGGAACAAGTGAATATTTTGACAAGGGCCAAATTGTGATTGCTGGGATTGGACTAGGAAAAAGCATTTCCAAGATAGCAACTGGTGTGGTGTGTTCCTGGTCTGCAGTGGTCAGTATCTGACAGAAGTGGCCAAGATTCATTTGGTGCACTTGGGGATCAAAGGCTGACCCGTGTGGTTGCATCTAACAGACAAGCTGTTGGAAAGCTGAATGTGCCAACAATGACAATGTGAGCATTAGAACTGGACCACGGCGCAATGGCAGAAGGTGGCTTGGTCTGATGGATCACGTTGTCTTTTGCATCACATGGATGGTTTGGGTTGTGTGTTTATGTGTCTGTCACTTACCTCGGGGAAAACCTGGCACCACGATATACTATGGATAGAAGGCAAGCTGGTGGAGGCAATGTGATGCTCTTGACAATGTTCTGCAGGGAAACCTCGGGCCCTGCCATCCTGCCACGTGCATGTTACTTTGACATATACCTAAGCATTGTTGCAGACCGTGTACACCCTTTCATGGAAATGGTATTCCCTAATGGCTGTGGCTTTTTTCAGTAGAATAATGGGCCCTGCCACAAAGCAAAAATGGTCCAGGAATGGAGCACAACAATGAGTTTGATGTGTTGACTTGGCCATCCAAATTCCCCAGATCTCAATAAAAGGTGGAACAATGCAATATTTAATCCTTTTTTCTTTTCTTTCTTTTTTTTATTTTTTTTTTTAGATTTATTACCACCTTTCCATTAAACTCTGATTCAGAAAAATTAGTCCAGCATTCAGAAATGGCCTCCTGCACATAAATATTGAAGTGTGTAGAAATCAAGGCATGAATTTATCTGCAACTTTGTTGCAACTGCAGGTTATAGGTTGAAATGCATTAAACTGTAGTGAGGCAAATTCAGGTTGTTATAAATCTCATAATAATGATAATATGAATTTAATGCTACATAGGGGAAAACTCCATTTTCCACCTGTTTAACTCTGACTGAAGCTTATATCCTGAAACCTATTAGAAAACATGACCATGCTGGGATCAGCCCCCAGTGACCCTGCTTTGGATAACTGGCAAAGAAAATGGGTGGATTAATGAGTGTGCCATGAGAATAACGGCATTTTATTTAAAGAGAGAGAGAATCTGTTGGAGAGTTAACATTTTAAGCTGCTGTTTGAATTATAATATGGGAGAAATTGAAACCTAAGCAGTTTAATTTGCCAGCAAATGGTCTTAAAGACTTAAAAGCTTCTCTTTTTTTTCCCTCTTTAGTTTGATTCTCAGACAAAATAATTGATTACTCACAAATATCAGTGCTGTGACAGTCGCCTGACTGCTTTGCTATCATTAAATTTAGAAATGTCTTTACCAGGGCTCCTTGTTTTCTGCTGCTTGTGCTCTTAAGCACATGACTGTTGTGATTCGTACACTGCCAGTCACTCCCTGAGGCTGTTGGTAAGTGGTGGTGTAGATGGTGTGGGAGGAAAGGATTTATTACCTCACTTCTCCCACTGAAAGGTAGTTTCATTCTTAATTATTTTGCTCCCAAAATCACGATGTACATGATTCCTGCTGTGCCTGATCTCTGCCTGAGGCTCTTGTTGTGTTTTCCTTTAGAGTGACAGTAAGCTGTATGTGATCGCTGTTTGCATTGGTTTCCTACTACCACTGTGATTTCTGAAACCCTTTTGTTCTCTGTTTATTTTTATTTTTTTTTAACACAGATTCACTCATGCCATCTTGCTCCTTGCGTTGTTGTGATACCATCATACGACACTACATCATGGGTCGTTGTACACAAGTTTACTCTGGCACACCTGACTTCAGCTGTTCATTTTTATCAAAGTACTGAAACTATGGTTCATGTGGCTGTCATCTGTTTGCTAGTTTGCACTTTCCTGTCACAAACGAGAGAGACATGCCCACTGAGCTGCAGCCTTGGCCAGTGATGGGCAACACAGTAACATCTCAGAAACAACAGTTTGCTGGTTTTGTACAATAATACGTAAGGAATTACTTTAACCAAGTAGTAATTTGGGTGCCATCTGGTGAGGTTAGTAATGCTTAATTATCTTGTCAACTATTCATGCATATCCCTTTGCTCAAATGTTTGACTTGCTTCTCTCCCCTTGATATGTCAGATGTAGAAGGACAGTTTGCCTAGAAAGCCTTTTCAGTTGTTTTTTTCTTCTCAGAGATAATGCTATGAGTGGACTCTCCATGCAGTCCCAGAAATGTATCGGAAGTGATTAGTAAGCAGTTGGAGATGAGCCAGTCGACTTAAAAAAACAGGAACAGAAATACAAATCATTCCCTGTGTGTAAAAGGCTCATTTTCTGTTTCTGTCCCTTAGTTTATTTTATTTTAAGTTGTCATTCCCAGGTATTAGGACAACTTAAACACAGTTTTATTTTCCCGAAGTTTCCAAACTCTCTCTGTGAAGAGAGTTTAACCCTCCATCCGCAGGCCAGTTTTGTTAGCCAGCAGCAGCATTTTGTTCCCTTTGCTTCCTGTGCTTTCTCACGGGGTAAGATTTAAAAGAGCCTTACCTGACCTCTGTTCCTCAGAGGATGATGGAGCCTTTGATCTCCACTTTCATCCAACCAGCCTATCCACTTTTATTTCTTGTACCTTGCTCTCAGCTAGTCCCTCTCCTCAGCCATGGTAGACCTTTCATAATTGGCCACACTTGACCTTCAGTCTGTTTCTGCAGTTAAGCTCTCAGCTACGGCTGCCTCCGCAAAGCTATGCTTTTAAGAAGAGCTCTGGAAAATAATAGCCGCTGGCTTGAAACAACCCAGGCTGTTTACAAAATGGAAAATGCTTCAAAGTAATCTTCATACTTGATGTCTTTAGGTGTTTAGTGGAAATAATGAAGTCTAGAAGTGACTGGAAAAATCCTCTGCTTTTCCAGTTCGCACTCCACTCTAGTTTTTATAGCAGCGAGATCCAGTAAAGTAATAAGATTAGCAAAGTCAAATGTTTAAATTAGACACTAAAGACTGTAGCTGTTTTTTGTGTGTTTAGTCTATAAAGGTAATTTTAATAAAAATGAAGTTGTCAGATATACATAATCTTACATTACAGTAGTCACAAACAAACATTACACATTCATGGACTGGCACCCAAGCTGATTAGAGAGGTGCTTTCACTCCAGACTCTTGTGCTTGGCTTAAGTGCTTTCAGCATTAACTCTGTGTCACTGACCCAGCTTTTGGCTCACACAGACACATTGACTTACTGTTTTATAAGTGGAGGTCAAATGACTGGCACTGCAGGCCAGAAGAAAGAAAGGGGCACAATGACAAACTTAACATTTTATAGTGAATTTTTAAACTTTACAAAATGCACACCGTATTTGATGCCCTGGAGACGATTATAAAGCACTACTATGTTGAAGATCTGTCTGTTAGATGGCCTCCTCAAAGCTGAGTTGCATCTTAAAAGGCGATGTTTACAAGTTGTCTCCTGCCTTCTCACTAAAAGGATCAAAATGCCCACAGGAAGCAGGAAGGGCTGGGTCATTAGTTAGATTTTAATTTCAATTAAGATTTTGGTTTTCAGCAATTATGAAAATAAAACATTGGCAATGATTTTCACTAGGACGCTCTCTAAAAGGTCCCTAAAGAGTGAAATTCCTAAAAGGTGGAAAGGTCATTAACAGTTTCCTGCCTTTCGTTCCCCATTACTCTCCTCCTGTCCCGTGTTGTCCTGAGGCATGAGTATACCTGGGTGCTTTTGTTGCAAGAGTCCCCCATGCATTTCATGCATTTATTCTTTTTTGTTTTTGTTTGACCTTTTAAGATAGCGCTACCGTCAACCCCATCAAACATCTTTAGAATGTGCTAGAACAGAGCTTGCAAACCAGGTGCACTCGTCCAATATCGGTGTCTGACTCCACAATTGCCCTTTTGGATGGATGGGCAAAAAATTCCCACTGACACACTCCTAAATCTTGGAAACTAATTATTGCAAAAAGTGTCAACTTAAGAAGGGAAAGCTATACTGGGCAGATCAATTTGCTTGCATAACTATACTTCTCAATATGTTGGGGAAAAAGCAGAGATAACTCAATATAATAAAAACAAACCCTTTTGTAAATTAGATTAAATGGACTTACAATATTAAGGAAGCTGTTTGCCAGTGAAAACTGTTCCCTCTCTTTCACACCTCTTTCATTTGTCTCCTGTATCTCCAAATAATCCTCTCATTGCTGTCTTTACTGAATCAGAACATACAAAGTAGGTCAGGTATGACAAATACATTCTTTGCTAAGCTTTTAATGGTGGGGCTGTTACTGTGTTTCTCATTTTGACCAGATCTTTGGCGTTAAGCGCTTGTGGCAGTCGGTTAGTACTGCTGCACCCCTACACTGCATGTCACATGTCAAAGAAGAATGATCTTTATTACATTCATCCCTGGGTTTTCTATGGCTGGTGGCTCACTACATTTGAGCATGACTACAGTTCTATTTGGAAAATGTAGTTACTGCTAAATAATACAGCAAACAAAGAAGAATATTTGTCTTTCAGCTGGTTAAAGATGGAAATCATTATTTAGTAGACAGCTTTGCTTCTTGCAATTTGCCAAAGTGTCTATTGTGTTTTTAAAATATATGATACTTTATCACTGTGTTTATCACTTGTTTTATTGCCACTGAACTTAGCTGTGCCCTGCCCTGCCCTGCTGTGTGTCTGGGTTTCCTACACTCTGACTGTGTAGGTGGTGTGTGGGAGTGCATGTATATGTGTCGGTTTTAGGACTGTCATACCAAAAATGAAGCGTTTCCTTCCTCCTGCCGTATCTACAGTGAAGATATGGCAGCCACAACTTCCTGACACACCCTTCACTTCCAGCTGTGCCGGGGGATCGAGGTGTGCAGAGCGAAGAGTTGAAATTCAATGCATTTGAAAACTATTTTGAAAGCTTCAATTATAATGGAATGATAAAATAACAATAATAGGAAAAAAAGAACAAAAGTAGATGGTTCAACTGAAATTGGAATGCTCAGTGAACACTTGCATGTCGTGTGTGTGTGTGTGTGTGTGTGTGTGTGTGTGTGTGTGTGTGTGTGTGTGTGTGTGTGTGTGTGTGTGTGTGCCCTCCATCATTGTCCTTGTTCATTTTGCTCATCAAAATTTGGAATTATGGAAGTGAATTAAATAAACCAAGAGTTCCTTACTTCACTGCACAATATTAGGAGGAAATGCGTCATCTTTGCTCACTTGCCAGTTTGTGGTCATTGAGCCTATATTTCTTTATGATCTGGCTCAGCTGTCCATTTCTGACAGTTAAGAGATATTCATCCATTCATAAGCTCTGTTTAGGTTCAAATGAACTTACCAAGAGTTTGAGTACTTTCCTTTGAATTCCAATGATCAGTGTGTATTTGTTCGTGTGGGTTTGTTTGGTGGTTGTTGTTGTTAAAAAATGTGAATGTAAAATATATCTGCAGAGCCCTACAATGTGTAGAGGTTGTGATTACTGAGAGGCCTACATACTTCACTATGATATAGCACAATGAGCAGAATGATGTGATTAAATATCTTGCTTTATCTCTTAACTCTATCTTTATATCTCTGGTTCTCTCTATCGCTCGATGGCTCTTTATCTCTTATCTCCCTTTGTTGATCTCTCTAAATTTACGTTTCTCTCCATCTCAATATCTCTTTGTCTTGGAGATATCAATCCTAACCATAATTGATAGGGAATTCTACTAGAAGTAATCTGGTAATGTTGTTTAATTATACTAAATAGAAACAGTTGCGGTAATGGTAGGTGGTGTTTGTGAACACATACTCCACAGTCACTTCAGAATTATGGACACCACATCAGCAAGTTGTTGTTACGTTGATGTTTATTTGAGGGAACATTAAATAACTACATGCTCACTAATTACACATTTTTGTGGATAAGAAATACCCAAATGCCAGTAGATTTAAGTGTAAAAATCTCGATCTGTGCTCTGTCGATCTCCAAAGACTCTCGTCTCAGCCCCTGCTGAGCTGTCTGACCCACTTTTACTCTTATCTGGCATCTCTTTCCAACACACACATGCATAAATTCTTAGTCTTTCCATTTCTTTCTGAACATTCTTTAAATATCTTTTTCACATTTTTTTTTTTTTTTTTTTGTCGTCTTTAGAACATTTTCCCTCTTGTATTGCCATTTAGTTCGAACACTTATGTGGTCATTATTTCATGCTTTTTGCCTCCAATTTCAATCCCTCCCATTCTGCTAGTGAGAGTCAAATAATGGTACACCTACACCATCTTACCTAACTTATAAAATAAAGCAGTAAATAAGGTGCTCCTCTGTGGGTATTTTAATTGCCTAGTGCTTTGAAAAAAATAATGGAGCATTTTAAGCAGCAGCTTCTCCAGTGGATTTCTTGTACTATGGGCAAACTCCAACTCAATTGTCTTTGGCAGTTGGTGGAAGTGCTCCTTGTTGTGTTCTGGAGCCTTGGCAAGCTCGGTGTTAGCAGTACAGGAACCAGTTGGGGTTTTTTTGCTTCACATCTTTAGATCAGAAAGATTACCATTCTCAGCTTCTCCTCTCTCCACTCTTTTGCCCATCTCTGCTTTCTCATTATGAAATGTTTAGGTGTGAAGTACTTTTGTGATGGAGGCTGGAAAAGCTTCTCCATATTTCCCAGGCCTCCTTGTGAGAGTGTTTCTCTGCTTTCAGGATGGAGACCCTGGTAGTCCTGAGTCTATTGCCCTTTATGTGGCTGGCCCAGAATCCTTCCACTTTTTTGTGTCTTGTAGCTTTTACTAGCTTATTCTGAGGTCGGTGAGTCTGAAAAATATTTTTAAAACAAAAATATATTTGCACAGATTTTGCGTGCGTGCGTGCTAGGGCTGGGCAAAACGATGAATCTAGTGATTAATTTTTCGATGCATCGATTAATCTAATGATATATGTTACTGCTAAGCAGCTTAAATTAGTTTTGCATTTACGGAGGTTGGGTGTTCATCTCTGTCTATGAGTGAGTGTATGTCTACGTGGGGGGTGTCTGGATGAATTAAAGGGTAAAAACCAGCGTTAGTAAAAAAGTTGAAAACTTACGGTCGTTTTATGATCGGCCATTTCCACCTTACAAAGCCGGCAAAGACTGAATCACTTCCTTTTCGGTTAAAATATCCCCATACTGTAGAACTGCGTGTTCGGGGGGCGTGGTTTAAGTCGACATGTTACTGCTACTCGCTGCCGCCATGTGTGTTTTTTTGGAAAGTGACGACGCAT
>VURO01027735.1:0-16447 GCA_015108175.1 Pelvicachromis taeniatus
TAGTGATTAATTTTTCGATGCATCGATGAATCTAATGATATATGTTACTGCTAAGGAGCATAAATGAGTTTTGCATTTACGGAGGTTGGGTGTTTATCTCTGAGTGTGTGTCTACGTGGGGGGTGTCTGGATGAATTAAAGGGTAAAAACCAGCATTAGTAAAAAAGTTGAAAACTTACGGTCGTTTTATGATCGGCCATTTCATCCTTAAAAAGCCGGCAAAGACTGAATCGCTTCCTTTTCGGTTAAAATATCCCCAAACTGTAGAACTGCGTGTTCGGGGGGCGTGGTTTAAGTCGACATGTTACCGCTACTCGCTGCCACTATGTGTTTTTTTGAAAGTGATGACGCATCAACGCAAATTTTTTACGTCGACGTATTTTACGCGTCGACGTAATCGATTGCGTCGACGCGTTGTCCCAGCCCTACTTCAGTCCCTTTCTTCTTTTGTGCTTCCATTTTTATTTACTTCCATTTCTTTGTCTCTCTTTGACTCGCTGGTTTAAATATTTTATTATCGCCTCCTGTCCCATAGCAAGGAAAATGCATCGCAGATAGGCTGAGAGCATCACGCTAGGACCGTTACCTTCACTCACTGCATTCTCAGGCTCACCATTTCATCTTATTTTCAATTACTGTATCACTATGTCATTTGCAAAAATATGTGATTCATTTTCAGATAGACATTAGAAGTTTATGCAGAATGTGAGGTCCTGTCTTATGTATTCCCCCTGACTTCTCTCTGTCCTTGTTCTGTTTCCTGTTGGCCTGATCAGCTGCCTTCTTGGCATCTTTGGGTGCTATCTTCAAAGGCTCTCAAGACATAACAGTTCTGGGCCAGAGAAGCAACAGCTTGTTTCACTGCAGCACATGGTTTTCGTTTCGTTAACTTTACATCTTTGTTGTTGCCTCTGGGGAGTAAGATTCAGCGGTCCAGTTTCTGTGTCTGTTGTCTTTTTCTGAGGCTGGATTTTCGTCTGCTGTGCTCTTCTTGAAATGGAGCCAAGTTTTTGAGGTCACAACACTAGGGAAAATCATGACGGATATTTCGAAACCTGATATTTCAATTAGAAAATCCAAAATAGCAGCCACTGTTCAGCCACTAAGCCACTCAAGTGCTAACAACAGACACGTTCCCTAAAGTTTGGCTCTGATACGATCCAGGCCATTATCTTCTCCTTTATCAAATGGCCATTAATGTTACAGGGTGTTCCTACACGATGTATTTTGCAGACAAGAAACAAGCCCTGAACTGTAAACAGTGTATGTGATTATCTTAAGTCATCTGAAGCGTAATCTTCTGATAAAGTGTTAAGCAACCAAAACTGTGTAAGGCAGGTCTATCAGGGATTCCTGTTCGTGAGGATGAATTTTAAGCAAGCCAGATGGAAAAAACGGAGGAAGGAACAGAAACTGGAGTGCTTACCCAGGGTTAGCGAATGAACTGTGTTATATTAGGAGCTGGCATGCGCAGCTGATAGTATATACATAATCTACTGCTTTATTTTAATAAAATGCAGACTATTTACTATGTTTTATGGTAAAAGCTAGGAGACGCAGCCCCCAGTGGGAAAGGAAGTAGCCTGGAAGTAGTTTAAAGGACCAAACAATCTAAAAACAGCCAGAACTGCTGTATTTTGTGCAATTCAACACAATTCAACCTTCCTCTGTTTGTGAGAGAGCTCTGGCAGCTCCAGTGTTGTTGTCATTGCAATAATTTATTCATCCTTATGTTCATTTCTGTTTGTCCTGTTCAGGGTCACAGACACATCAAAATTGCACATATAAAATGAATAATTTGAACAGATGATAACACAGGAGAAACAGTATAGTGAGCAATAAAGGCAGTGGGGTTTTAAGCAAGTGAGTTGGCATGTACCAGTAAGTGTACCAAAGGCAAAGTATTTCATAAGCTGACTGAGCTCTCCTCCACATCATAGATAAGAAAGGCATAGCGGCATTAATTGTGACCTTGCATGTGTAGTTTATGCTGTGCCAAATTTTTCCTGTGCATATCCACGTCTGGTTCATTTTTTTAAGTTGGAAGGTTGAATTTCCTAGTTCCCAGTTGAAATTTTCAACTGGAACCATGAACTCATCAAGTTACAATGAGTATAAAGTTGGACCACAAACTCAGAAAGTTGGAGCATCCCCACCAACCGTGACTTCACAATCCAAGATGTATCTAAACTGTAGTAAAACTGTAAAACTTGTTATCAGGACAGCCGCAGTTGTGCATTTGTGACTGGCTAAATAAGCCATTTGCAGAGCACTGACCAGGTTCTATCCATGAATGTGCTGCTGTGGTGTTTTTAAGCCCCAAAAAATAAACAAGAGTGGTGCTTCTTATGGACTTAGCGGGGCCTGCTGTGATTTTGGCCTAGTATGGGTGTGTCCTGTCTTAGCTTACAAAAAGAGTGGCACCTACGAGAGCGCTTAAGGTCAGAGAAAGGTGAGTACTAGTGCCAGAGAGCCTTGCTGGGTTGCAGCTAGTGAGCTGTGTGTGGTGGCTGCTTACTGCTGCTCTGTGGAGAGGAGTGTGTGTTTTGGTGACCTAGCCTTTTTTATTTTGACTTACTTTTCAGTTTAGTGAGTAACTCCTGGATTTGGTTGTTTCCTGTCTTTTAAAGGTGATAGTCGCTTGTCCATCTCGTTCAGTTTCATTCGTAATAAAAACATTAATAAAAACCTTCGAGGCTCTACCTCTCTAAGCAGCAAAACAAACCCTGTTTCACTTGCTTTTCTGACATTACTACTGGAAGCATGCAACGACTTGTAGCCATATGATGCCACCTTCAGTTCCAGTAGATCTTCTGTCTTAGTACACACACTGCCTGTCCTGCTAAAGAAAAACATGAACTGGCATGTTTTCAGAATTTTGATATTGAATGGTGACTATTGAAATCATACCATTCATGGCAGTGAAGTCTTTAAAAAACCAAAGTCAGCTTCTGTCTATTGTTTTCCTATTCAATTCTATTGGAATAGAAGAAGCATGGCGTGTAAGTTGCCATTATGTTAGACCCTAGCAGGTACTACGCCTCACTGTAATGGTCATCTTCCTTTGATGTGGTTTTCTGTTTGACATAAAAATGCAACGGTGCGAATTGAGCATTATGGAATTGTAGTCAAATTCCCACTCACGGCTAATTTAGAGGTTTTAGAGGCTTCGATAATTTTTTTTTGTGTCCTTTTTTGACCATATCTACAGATTTTTGGACCTCTTATAATCTCCAATTGTGTAGTGAAGCTTTAGAAAACACACTCTATTGAATGGAGAAGAACTGGCTTTTAGAAAAATGACATCTCTAAGTGAAAACAGCCAAATCCCAGAGCACACTTAATTATTGATCAGTTGGAAATGTAACATAAAGGCTTTTGTGACCACACAAGAAGCCCGTATAAGGCAACGAGCTGCTGACTACCATTAACCAAGGGGGAAATGGTTGGTTATGACCTTGGCAAATTGAAGTTAAATTAAGTAGAGTTGATTTTCCTAATGTCTGAGCACAAAGCTCTCACACCACAGCAGAGCCCCCCTCAGTAAACATCAGGGCAGCAGTTAAACATTTGGTTCATTTAACCCAAATATTTAAATTCACCACTGGTGGATTTCACATTATAAAGTAACCGATTTAGCCAGCAAACATCTTCAACACCATTAAGCGAGACACACACACACAAATACTCTTTACCGTATACTGTATCATATTTTTAATGGATTCTTGAGGGATGCTTTATTGTGTGAATAGCGTCAGAATGGATTCTCAGCTTAATAGGATAGAAAATTTAATTAATGTTGAAAACATATTTATATTTATGATGCTTATTGTAGTAGCTTGGCAAAATTGTGCTGTGGAATGCTACTGTCACATAGGAAACACAGTGGTTACCGACTGCAGCATAATTAAAATTATTATGACTTTATGCAGTGTAATTGCGATTTCATTACCCTTGAAGTCATTGCTTCAAAGATGAGAACCAGGGCTTTTTACCACTTGCACTCACTTGCCATTTTCAAGGAGACTTTGGTGCGTCAAGGCAGTGATAAAACAGCAGTAAGACAGTTATTCTGCTATCAGTTTGTGATTGAATGGGGTCAAATGAACAATTACATACAGTCTGTTTGTGATATTACAGCGATTATCTATGATAAAGTGCCAAGAATCACAAGACTGTTGCTGTCAACGTGCAGAAAAATTCACAGTAACTACGTTCAGAAACCAGTGAGAACCTCATATATCTGAAAAAAACCTGACTGACTGCCTGTCCAAGCCTGTTTGTTTGGAGACACGTTGCCTCCTTGCAGGCACCTCCGCAATGACCTTTGATGGAGAGGGGTCACCAAGGGTTTGGGGGTGTTGTATACTCCACCTGTGGGTGAACAGTTAGTCACCACGAATAACAAAAAAAAACAAATACAAAAAAAGCTTTGTTTTGTCTCTTAATTCTGGTTATTGGTCTTTAATTCAACAGATTGCCACTTTTTTTTTTCAATGTTTTATTTTATTTTTTAAACAATTAACAAGTGGTAAAACTAATTTCGACTACTAATTTGTGTAAATGTGTTTTCATTTGCTACGCTTGTTCTGTTTCAGCGTGGCCGATGGTTTTTTGCAAACTCAAGTCTCTCAAGCTGTACTGCATGTTGTGAACTGCAGCCAGACAGAAGACAATTTCATTTAATTTAATGTTTCAGGAACTGCATGAATTGCGGGGCAGCACCAAGTATCACATAAAAAAGGCTATTTATAACTGGGAGTTAACACCAAGCTGGAAGCGAGCACAACAGGCCGCCTTTAATTTTAATCAGGCACTTTTTATGATCCGGTCGACGTGATATATCAAAAGTCACATAGCATTTAACATTATTGGTAAGGTTGACCATTTTTTCTGTGAATATATGGAGTTTTCAAGATTCCTTTCATTCATTTAGCCATAGAGGCATTGAGAATATAGATACAAACATGCAAAATCTGTGTGGCCGTAATTCTGTGGAATGACCCAGGAGAGGATATGTGTTCCTCTCCTAAGTTTAAACTAAATTATATAACCCTCCACAACCCCACACCTTTTATAGTTAGCAAATTTTGATAAAATTAGGTTTCATTAATGGAGAAAGAATACTTGAGAAGACTCAAATGTAAGCTGTGCAATATTTACAAAGTACAGTGAAACTGCACTTTGTTTACAACTCATATCAACATTGCAGTTCTAAGTTTGTCCTTTTACTTTTACATTTACATTTTAATATTTTCTGTTCCTCCTTTCATTCACATAAAGTACTTTCTTATATTTTGCCTACTGCTCTGCTTTCTGACCATCACATTGTTGCATACAAAAGTGCATACAATACAGAAGCAGATCAGGCAAAGATTCCAAGGCCACCAAGATAGAGAAATGCCAGAGAATTGCCTTGAGTCCACTAATAGACTCACCATGTTATAGAGCACTCCCAATGCTTGAAGATGTTTGATTAATTCCCATAAAAAAAAATGAGTGGCCTTACGAAAAATATCCCTGTTTTTTCCGAGTGATATATATAAATATATTTGTTGATAAATTTTAGGCGCTGCAATGCCAGATTTCCGATTATGTTGTTCACCTTGGTGCAAGAATGTAGTTCTTGGATACGAGTCTGTTTCCTGGAATGTTAGGACCAAGTATTGTTTTTATGACAATAGTGATTAGTCTGTGTGAATCTCCACAGAAATGCAGGCACAAGATTAATTAGTGAATTACCCACATCTCAGTGCTAAAGTGTTTTTATTTTGGAAACAATTTAAATAAACCCAAATCAGGCGTTAAGAAAATACAATCTGAAATAATTACTCACAATTCTACACCTTTACTCTGAACACCGCTGGAGATTGATGAAGCTCTGTGGGCATGTTATGGCTGTGTGATATTTAAAAGATGTCTTAATAAAGCAAAGTTACTGTTGCTGAGAGAAGTAGACTGGTTTCATAAAGGCCACTCCCGGCAGTGTTAGATTAGGTAGAGCAGAGTATTATTGCTACAGGACCGCTCCAGGGACATGTCAGAAGAAGTGCTGAGCTCAGGAGCTCAAGTTTATCTTTGGTGTGGTTATTCAAACTTGGTGTCCTTAAACAACTATGCAAACATCTGACCTGAGACATGTCTGTTAATCTCTGTGGTGTTGTGTTTACAAAGGTCCTAATGCATTTATGTGAACTGTGCTATTTGGTTTTAGTCACACACCTCCCAACTTATCGTGTACTTATTCAATGCTGATGTGCTCTTGTGTGCAGGGTGGGCAATATTGCCACAATATTGTATCATAATATTTCAATATTACATGATATTTGCACATTGCAGGCAGCATCATTTAATGGAAGCAAATGGAAGTAAAATGAAGAACACCCTGTCTCTTCCAGTGATATAAATTATTATTATAAATTATAAAAGATTATAAAAAGTCACGTTAAAGGGGATTGGAATGTAAGAATTCCACACTGGCTTCTGTTTTCAACAACATTCATTTGTCTTATTTCTAATAATAGTTTGTATTTTCTGCTCTTGTGTTCTCTCTGAAGGGTCATCATCCTCATTAACACCTCAGAGTACTGGTCTCGACACCAACATGGCCCATCGGGATCACACCTCCCATCTGTCCCCGACCATGAGGTTAGCAGTTTTTACGGTGATCCTCTTCCTCAATCTCCATCCCTCATTGGCCGGGGCACCCCCTGAAGCAAGCCTGGGTGGCTCCGTTTTGGCTGTGTCCACCAATAAAACTGAGTGCAGTAAACCTGAGCAGTGTTCACATGGGGTGGTTCTGCCTATTTGGGAGCCTCAAAACCCATCATTTGGAGACAAGGTCGCTCGTGCAACTGTTTACTTTGTGGCTTTGGTCTACATGTTCCTGGGTGTGTCCATCATCGCAGACCGCTTTATGGCGTCAATAGAGGTTATAACGTCGCAGGAAAAGGAGATCACCATTAAGAAACCCAATGGAGAAACCACCACCACTACTGTCCGCATCTGGAATGAAACTGTCTCCAACCTTACCCTCATGGCTTTGGGCTCTTCAGCACCTGAAATCCTCTTGTCCATTATAGAAATTGTGGGTCATGGGTTTGAGGCTGGCACACTGGGACCCTCCACTATTGTGGGTTCTGCAGCGTTCAACATGTTTGTCATCATTGGGATTTGTGTGTATGTCGTGCCCGATGGCGAGACAAGGAAGGTCAAGCACCTCCGTGTGTTCTTTGTCACGGCCACCTGGAGTATCTTTGCCTACATTTGGCTCTACCTGATTCTGTCAGTGATCTCACCTGGCGTTGTGCAGGTGTGGGAGGGGCTGCTCACTTTCCTCTTCTTCCCCATTTGTGTGGTGTTCGCTTGGGTGGCCGACCGCCGCCTGCTGTTTTACAAGTACGTGTACAAGCGCTACCGCACTGGCAAGCAGCGTGGCATGATCATTGAGACCGAGGGTGATCGTCCACTTCCTTCCAAGGTATGATGTTGTCACTGTTACCACAGCCATTATCACACGGTTGTTTGGGTTAATTTTCCACAGACTCTTTTTGTATAAAGCATAATACTGTTTTTTGCATTTAACTAGTCAATTACTGAAATCTGGGAAATGCATTAAATAAAATGTCAGAAAGGGCAAGAAACACCTTACTACCTAGTACACGTTACCATGCTTTGGCATGTACAGTTTTTGTGTAAAGAACCCGACAGTGAGGACAGGACAATGAACAGTTTTCTTACCTTCAGTACAAATAAATTGTTGTAGCAGTTTCTTGTTCCCATATCTCACAAATGTCTTACTACAAAATTTTGCGGAAGACAAAATGCCTTAATTAGTGTCTTATAAAAATATAACTAAAGCATATCAGACATATCTGCTGAGAAGAGCCAGCTAGTAAAACCATAATTAAGCTGTTCTCATCCAAACACATGGTGGAACAGATAAGGTGCTAAGCTACGTGCATGAAGTACTGCATCTCGAGTACTGTGGAGTAGGTTGTATTTATTTGCCACAGTTAATTTGGAGCCTGGTTGTCTCTTCTTGCGCATTTGAAATTTGCCCACGTTGTTATTGCTTGATGGCATTATAAAGAATCAGTGCTGCGTAAGTATATGAAGAACACTTTCATTTCATCTTCATTTAAAAAAAAAAAATGTTCCTGAGGGGAAAAATCTGTATTTCTTGCCTTCATCATCAATGAAATGATTCTCTACCAAAAATGTAATGTCAGTGAAAAACAGAATGTGTCTTTATTCTGACAGCTGTAAAATAAAGTGTCATCCAAATACTGATGACTAATATATTACCTAGCCATCCTTTGGGATCTGGTACTGCTAGCTTATCATGGTTACATGTAAAGTAAATCTTTGGAAATTTGAAAGCCTAAGTTTCGAGCAGAAACGGCCAGCTTTTGACCTACATTAGGCTGACAAGCCAAATTATTTTAAGAATAAACCAGTGAGAGCTGAGCTTTGAAACACTGACAGTAATAACCCTCAGTGACCAGTGTCTAGCAGCACCCTTCCATGCTTCGATTGAGGGGTGGTATTGGACACCGACATGTGCACCGGTAATGTGCACATGACTGGATTCACACAAACACTCACTATTTGACTTCATGCGTGTTATTGTGTTCCATTTCATTCCGTTTTCATTGCATACGTGCAGTTCTCACTTGACCTTTGTGATTTACAGAAGAGTGCCTAAAGAATCGATGTATTGACCTTAAATGAGGTGTACTGATTGCACTGCTTCCTTCCTTCTATTCCTTCTGTTTTAAGGTGGACATTGAGATGGATGGAAAGATGCTTAACTCTCATGGTGTTGACTTCCTTGATGGTCCACTGGGCTTAGATATAGATGAGAAGGACTTGGATGAGGAGGAAACTCGGAGAGATATGGCCAAGATCCTGAAGGAGCTCAAACAGAAACATCCTGACAAAGAGGTTTGTAACAAAGTCAGAATTGTATCTTGCTATTGCTGCTGTTGTTGCACAAAACCAAACGTAATCTGCAATATATAAAAAACTACTGCCTTTTGCATTCATTTTTACAGGATCAGATCACCAGTCTCTTGGAGAATATTAGATTGAATTCAGTACATTTACAAGTGAATTTCACACTTGCATATTGGCGAATATAGAAGTTTAATAAGAAAACAAGATATTTTCAGAATAAAATATGCAGTATTTTCATTTGTTCGCTCACAAAGAAAATGCTGCAGACTTACTATTTACACAAAGATGAAATTCCTGAATTTTTTAAAAACATTTTCAAATACTTTTTTTTGTCCTTCTACAAGAAAAAGGGTTTTTGCAAAAGAGGACTAAGTGGTTGGTTTGGCATGTAATTTACATCTGTTCTTTTTTTTTTTTTCACGCTGTGTTTGACATACTGTAAGTGTTTGACTCATTATGACTTCACTACTATTTGACAGTTTCTTGTTCAGTACCCATTGACGTGACACATAGTTAGATCTTCTTTTTCCATCTGAGCTTGATGAAGCTCCACCACATTGGTTCAGTGACACACAGCTTTAAAACATAAAATAGGATACTGTTTCAGCGGTCTGGGAGTCAGGATTTATACCCCCAGGAAATCGACTATTAATTCATGTTGTTGCACTCTTTGTGGCTTTTTATATTTTCTCTTACCAGGTGGAGCAACTCATTGAGCTTGCCAACTACCAAGTCCTGAGCCAGCAGCAGAAGAGCCGTGCTTTCTATCGATGCCAGGCCACCCGACTGATGACAGGCGCTGGCAACATCCTGAAAAAACATGCTGCTGATCAAGCTCGAAAGGCTGTGAGCATGCATGAGGTTCGCTCAGAAAGTGGTGAAAATGATCCTGTCTCCAAAATCTTTTTTGAGCCCGGTTCTTACCAGTGTCTTGAGAACTGTGGCACAGTGGCAGTGAATGTGGTGCGGCGTGGCGGCGACCTGGGCAAAACGGTTTCTGTGGAGTACCGGACGGAAGATGGCACAGCCAACGCTGGCTCGGACTACGAGTTCACCGAGGGTGTAGTGGTTTTCAAACCTGGCGAGACGATGAAGGAGGTCCGCGTGGGGATCATTGACGATGACATCTTTGAAGAGGATGAAAACTTCTTGATTCACCTTTCCAATGTCAAGGTGTTGACATCGGAAGGCGAGGAGCCTGAGGAGGGCGAGTCAGCTAATCACGTCGACTCAGTGGCCTGTCTCGGCATGCCAGCCGCAGCAACAGTTACCATCTTTGACGACGATCATGCCGGCATCTTTACATTTGAGGAGCCCGTATGCCATGTCAGCGAGAGCGTTGGCATCATGGAGGTGAAGGTGCTGAGAACATCAGGGGCTCGTGGCGTGGTCATGCTGCCATACAAGACGTTGGAAGGAACGGCGCGAGGTGGTGGAGAAGACTTTGAAGACTCTCACGGCGTCCTGGAATTTCAAAACGATGAGATATTGTGAGTCACTTTGATCAGTCTCTCTTAAAATCATTAGCTGATTTTCATGTAGATAATGATCAGCTTCACGGTCATTATCCTCATGTTTTTCTTAATTGTTCATCATGTTTTTTGTCAGTGTAATGTTGAAAATGTTATTGGTGATGAAGTGAAAAGGCGAGGGTGTCAGTGCGATGTGGTGGTCGGGATGAGCAGTAAGGTGGACTGCTCTTTCAGCACACAACAAAATCAACAATGGCCCACCCCTTGATGCTTTTTGCCTTTGTCTCTGTTTCCTACTTTGACTTACTTATGCTCTTCTTTTATTTTCATCAGACTGTTCTCTGCCTTGGTCTCTGCAGTGCTGCGATGTTAGTCTTCTGTAGATTTTATTGATTCTTGCACTCTGTAGAGTAGTTTGACTTATACGTTATAGTGCCAAGAAGTTGGGAAAGTGATTTATTTGTTGGATGGTCGGTTGTTTGAATTTCAAGTAATTCGAATGTCAGAGCACTAAATTTGAATGAGATGTATTGAGGTTTCTTTGAGTAAGCCATGCAGTGGAAAACAAAGAGGACCTAGTCACTGAAAAAGGTGCAAGAACTCAAAAGACAGCAGGGAGCTGGAGAAATGCTAAGAAGGGACATCTATCTAGTCAACTTAATTTAGATACACAAAAGAGAAAAAAAAACAGTTGCCCTTTTAGGTGGCTTAATAATGTGTGAGAACATCCCAGAACAAACCACTCACGAAGCCAGCTTGAAGTTTATTTGTCATCTTTCTTAGTTGAAAAGGGCACTCCGCTGGAACTCCATTTAAAGATCCCTGCTGTGAAATGAGAGTGGCACAGTTCTCAAACCCATTGCTTAAAATCTGATGGTGACTCATGGTGAGGTTCGTGATGGCTATTTGACCACATTTGAAGAGGACTTTTACCACAGCTGCTGTAGTCGTCATCCCGACCCACACCAAGTATGGGAAATTAGCTCCAGCTGTCCGTCTAATGTTTCTATAATACTGGTCAATATGCTTTGAAACTGAAGATAACTCCAGTCTTCTTTTCTTGTTTAATTCTCGTATACAGTTTCTCAAAATTGAAGTCCTTTCATTACAAACTATTGTAATGAAATAGATTTATTTTGTTAAAACATTTAATGACATGTTGACTCAAAGACTGACTCAGATATTAGCAGTGCAACTGTACAGCTGAGACAGGTAAATGGTATTGTAATTAGACTTTAGTCTTGTATGTTAGTCTTCTAATAGTTGTTTTAACCTTGTTAACAGTAAATATCAAGCTCATTGTATCAGTATGTTGTTCAGGCTTTATTTCCACATTGACAGGTCAATAAATTGTTGGTGATTCTTGGCCAGTTTTGGTGCTCGGTGCAATATTGGACATTAATATTAGTTTTGCTCTGGGTTACAATTTTGTATACATGTGTTGTCCTTGTAACTGTGATTGGCTCGAATCTCATGTCTTTAATGATCACACGTGCTTTGTTAGAATGCACTTGTTCAGTGTTTCAGATAACTAAAGTCCTTCTAGCCCATACACATGCACCCTGTATGTGTATGCATGTAAAACTGAATGCATAGTCTGTTTGCTCTTATAATAGGAGCCCTGTATTGTGTATTTTTCATCAAACGCACAGCAAGGTGAAATACACTTGCGAATTATTGCTTCTGGGCATTATTGTGGCCTGTTGGGCTTGTAGCTTTAGCGAGATATATACCCTGTAACATACTTCAGCAGTTTACCTTGTTACTCTTTAGGCATTATGTTTATTTATGACAGTTGTAATCATCCCTAATTACCATCACATATTACCGGCTATATGGAAACCTTCATTTAAATATCCACACCATCATTGTTTCGTTGACCACTCAATCTGTCCCGGTATAGCAACTGGAATGAGGCTAAAGTAACTCATATTGAGTATACTGATGAAATGATTTCACTAAATCAACTGTACTACTTCCTTGGAAAATGGATTTCTGACCTGTAAATCAGACGTTAAGAGTGTTTAGTTAGTGACTCTTTGCCCATACTGTTTATCTTAGCTTTTCTGGCTGTGGAGGAGGTTCTTTATCTTCACAGAGAGCATGAGATTGACTGTGAACTGCTGCTGGTGTGGTCTCATAATAAGTAAATGAGATTTTAAAGCTGATATCGAACTACAGGAATAAACTGTACTTGACTTTGTTTAGCAGTGCGGAAAGAGATGGAAAGCACTGTGCTCTTTTAGCTGGCTGGCTTCAGTTGTTAGTTACTGTAGTTTGCCTTGGAAACCAGAAGTTTGCTTACAGTGCTTGTTTGGAAATGTTCAGTTTGCATGAGAGATGGAAGAAGAGTTGTAATGACATTAAACCAAGTGTGCTGCCATAATGAATGAATAGGAGAGACGCTGTCTTAGTAACAGTAGTCTTAAACGCTTTCTGTGTCAGCCTCTACTGTTTTAGGTCAGATTTGAAGCAGATGTTTGCAGGACTTGCTTTTTCAGCCGGTGGCAGACAGAATAGTTTCCACAGCTTATAGCGCTTACAGCCAGGAATAAGTGGGTTTTAATAATACTTTGTCCAAATCAAATGATGGACTGTACTTCCGGCTATCATGGTTACTGTGTGTGTGTGTGTGTGTGTGTGTGTGTGTGTGTGTGTGTGTGTGTGTGTGTGTGTGTGTGTGTGTGTGTGTGTGTGTGTGTGTGTGTGTGTGTGTGTGTGTGTTTTTAGGGTAAGACTGAGTTGCTAAGTGATGATTGTAGATGACAGGAGATGTGCCTGAAGTGAAACGTATCCTAAACATACCACACATGTGATGTATACTACTGGGAAATCAGGGGTTTGATTCCCAGACAAGTCCTTTAACCACTTGGGGAGTAAGTGTGCCTATAACTCATCTGTGGTGACTTTTTTTATATGAATAAGTTAACATTGTAGGTGCTAAATCAAAAGTAAACCCCAAAGCATGATAAATAATAATAATAGAGAGACCAAAAATTAAGACTTCATGTAATGGTGAGCGATAGAATATTCGTAATTTTAATAGTAATTTAACCAAAACTAGAGCTTTCATTTAAGAAAAAAAAAAACACTTGACCACAACATGGTAACTTGATTTGTGCACATGGATAAATCTTTCCAACACTCTCCTTTAAAGTATTTTAACTTTGTGGTTTAATACTTCAGTGTACAGTCTTCTTTCCAAGCCTCGGAGTCAAGCAGTTGGTGCGTATAAGAAGGAGGATGCTACACTGTACTTTGTCTTCTGGATAAAGTTTCACGCCTTTAATGTGGTGTGGGTTAAAAATAGCTGCTCTGGAGATATGACCAGAAACTGCTTTTGCTGTTGCAAGCACAGCAAAGGAACTAAACCTTTAAGGATAGATATATGTAACGAATAAGAAGGTAACAAATAGCAATGACAACTTACTGTTCCATACCATTTATGGCCCTAATTATTTTTGCAACACTTGTCCCATGTTGGGCTTTTTTAGAAAATATGCATTCCCACAGAAATACACAGTGTAAGTCTGAAATGATCCATTGGGGCCCCGACATGTCCCTTCAGGGAAAAGCATTGAACGATTTTGCTGAGAAAAAAGAAATTACAAAATAGCTGATCTAAATATGATTGCCTCGAGGCCGACTCTACCCTGATTCTGTTTTCTCTCTGACAGAAGAGAGGGAACGAGGTAGAGAGAGAGAGATAGGGGAGGTACTGTGAGGAGAGAGATTAGGAGGCAGTGATGGGAGCGTGGTGGAATGGACAGAGGACGGAGCGAGAAAGAGAAAAGTTGTAGTTCTCTTAAAGTTGTGGTAATTTTCTATACATACCTGCCCCTGCCTTTTTTTTTTCTTCTCCAATTTTCTTTTTCACCCCTTTGTATCTCTGTGTCTGAAAGAGGACCCGTGCAATTTGTCTCCAGAGTGGCATGTGAGGTCTTGCCTAGTGTGTTTTGTGAAAGATGGAAATGTACATGGTTGTACTGGTTGTGTGAGAGAGAGAACAATAGGAAGAGCACATAGACAACACCACATCCAGTGCTCAGTGCTGTCAAATTACCTCTCTACCAGCTCAGTGCTGCACATTTGTGTTTGTGTGGGTGTACATTGCTATCCACCTTGTGGTTTAATGTGCCAATACAGATGCTTGAATTTATCAGCTGTGACATTGACAATGGTATTGTTTTCACTTTGTAGGTCTGTCTATCTGTCTTCATGACAAGATGTTTCTGGAATTACAACAATGATGGTTTTGACCCCCTGGTAGATGTTTATTTGTCTGCATCTATGCCGATTTTGCTATAATAATGGCATTGCATTGTATTGCAAGATACAGTGATGAAGGTCTCCAAGTGTAAACAGGATGTAGTCAAAGAACTCCTTGGGAGGCAGTAATTTAAAATACTACTACTAGGGCTGCAACAACTCATCGAGTAACTCTATTAGAAAAATCCTTGGGCTAAATTCTTTGCTTCAATGCTTCATTTAATCCATGTAAGCGTTTCTCCTACATTTGTAACTAAAATTAGACCTGCACTGGAAATATATTTAAAAAATAGTACAACATTAAGCTCAAGCAGCATCACACAAGCCAAAGTGAGGATGGTGCCATCATAGTTTAGAATGGAGTCTGTCTACGCAGACAGCGAAGAGGTGGAGCCATTAAGGTGGGCGGAGGTGGAGTGAAAGAGAGTGTTTCTAGCACTATTTCAACCTTTAATGGGAAGAAGCAGGAAAGTCCCTCATCAGACAATCTGATCAACAAGTGAGCTGCTTCCACCCACAGCAGTTTGTTTTGTGTGGCAAGAAAGCTACAACAGAGCTATAGAAATTACAGTAAAGGCAAATAAATGCCAAATTTTAAAACTAAATATTGGACAAAATAATTTGCATGTGTTTTTCTGTATATGCCTGAATTACCACTGCTATTGCATATCATATATGCTGTTGTAAACTAGTATCATAACACCTGTCTTATGATGAGCAGTTTTATCCAGAGCACCTTCCAGCAATCAGTGGCTCTATTTATATCACAGATGATCCTGATGGAATTGGCAGACTACTTAATGCAAACTGGGCCAGGATTCAGGTTTTCTGAAACTTGTCATTGAAACAGTATTTTTAGAAAATGGAAAGGGCAGTCACGTTGGATATTATATAGAAAATGAAAGGGAAAAAAGTACAATCGACCTACAGTGTGTGGTTCATTAGCGATCAGCGAAGCAGTGTTTCCAAGAGAGCACGCCCTTGTTTCACATAGTGAGTAAACAGAGCATGCAGGTGAATATGCGCAATGAGATACGAATTTGGAAAAACATCCATACTTACACATCTAAGCAAACTGGTGGTATACACACTTCTACAGAAACACAACATCAACTGTTTTGCTACGCAATCAGTCACTTTTTGACCCCGCGAGGGAGCAAATATATGCACACATAGATACATACCAATTATGTAATTTCCATAAACAGGCAGCAAGTGGAGAAACATGGTGCAGTGGAGAATCAAATTAGGCTCCCTCCTACACTCACACGCACATGCATACACACGGTGAGCAGACTGGGAGTTCACACTCTAATAACCAGGACAGATTGGCCTTTTGAGACGCATGCTTAGAAGCTATAGAAATGTGGGATGTGTCTGTGTGTTTTTATGAGTAGGCCTGTGTGCTTTTTAAAAATACATTCAGATGGTAAAGAAATGTCATCGAGGTTCTATCTGATCGAGGTTTACTTCTAAGATTCACAGCAGCGTCGATGTAGATTTCACTGTTCCCTCACTTGAATTGTTGAGCACAGTATTTTTTTTTTCTCTTCACTCAAGAGAGCCGCTTCAGCGTAAACTGTATATTTTACATGTTTTGTTCAGTTTACAAAACAGAAAAACCTAAATGAGAACCATACAATAAAAAAAAAAAACCCACTTGGCTAACACCTGCAGACCATCAAACTCTCTCCATCTTTTCATTAACAGTTTGCATAGTTCCAAAACCTCCAGCATGCATGATGTAA
>VURO01027735.1:21768-49177 GCA_015108175.1 Pelvicachromis taeniatus
ATCTACGACCAGCGGCATTTAACCGTCGAAGTGGGATTATTACACTGAACTGGAACTGTCGGCTAGCGAACCTGCTAACTGTGATTTTCTGGTCTTTTACTTCCTCTCCTGGAGAGTCGGGCGGAGAGAAGTTTTAGAGAGCACCACTCGTGCACTGGGCTACCACAGACAAAGAGACACTCGGGAGCAAAGGAGGAGCACAATTGGGAACTGCATTATTTGTGAACTGTTGAAATACGTTTTGGAGTCACACAGGCCTAGAAACCTGTCAGTGACCCCCCCCCAGCAATCATCAGGAACCATGGAGACAGTACCTCCACAGTACCTCGGTTAGCAAGTGTTTGTTGCAGTAGGACGAAATTTTAAAGGTCATTGTTCTTCATTTCTGGTTCCTTTAGCATTTTTTTCACATTCAGGTTTAACTCCCATCCAGCTGGCAGTTGGTGAGTGTGTGTCTTCTACACAGTGTTGGGAAAGTTACTTTTTTCACAACGTCTGTATTCCACTACAGATTACATAATACAAAATGTATTTTGTAACATTTTCAGTTACGTTACTCAATGAGAGTACTGTGTGATTTATTACTTTTACTGAAGACTACTCACAATACCAATACCAACTAGATTTTTAAATCTTAATATAAAATGAGTAACAGTAGGGTGGACATTAGGTAAGGCTGCACTTTTAGCAGTGATCTTGTAAAGAAAACTATTTCTGTATCAGTAATATGTTTTCTTTTTGTCTTCTTCCAAAACTGCACATGATTAGTTGCAGCTAGAAGGTTGTTAATGCAGCCTTCAGTAATAGTAATACATTATACAGCAATAGTACATCGAAGATACTGAAGTGGCACATAACCCAAGTAGCTACCACAACTAAAATAAGTAAGAAGTGCATTCCTGCCCATGCACTGTTGGCTCTGGCTCTGGACGCCACCAACATTAACAGGACGCTTACATTAGAGCAGGGGTCTCAAACTTAAATAAGCTGTGGGCCACTGCTGCCACTGTCATCTCATTGGAGGGCCACTTTAGTGCTCAAGTAGTACAAAAAAAAAGACCAAACAAACGAGATTTGTTTTTTTTTCCTACACTACAGAGGTTGCCAGGAAGTTGCTCAGTATTTGACCCAGACCTTAGCTAGCTCTGATTTGATTCTAGAAATTGTCACTTGGTCTATCCAGCACTTTCCCCAGACTTACATGTTTAATCACAGCCATATTGCAATTAATTATTTGTTAAGACGATGTTGATCATCAGGATGAATTTCTGTTTTATCCTAGTATAAGGCTGACTTTTGTGATTTCAAGTAAAATGTAACAGCTATTGCCTTGACTTTTTTTTAATTTTTTACTAGGATTCATGATTCCCAGAGGATTAATCATGATCACCTGCTTGTACATCACTCGATCCTTTTTTTTCCGTTGTGACGAAGAGAGATGTGAGCTTGCAATGAGATCCACCAAAAAATCGGCTACAATATAATCACACATGATAGCTTATGGATTCTTGGCTGGAATTCTGTTCTGTCTCTCGCTGTACAATTCCCATTTTTTTCTGCAAAGATTCTCAAGTAATCAAAGTGATGGAGTATCTAGAAGTACATTTTGACTGTCTCTGAAACATGTCCTTTTCTTTTCTTTCTCCTTTCCTTTGCTTGCACCCTGTGTAAACCATTTTCTGTTTACAACATGTTGACATAGCCAACATAGTTTTGGTCAGTTAGCAACAAGAGGAACTTTCCCAAAAAAGGATTAGACTATGTTTGGCCACACTGGACTGACATTGGTACAGATGTGGTAAATGATGTAAGGAGTCCAGTGGCTGGCTGCAGACTGGTATGTTAACGTGCAAATCACTGTTATCCACTTGATGGAATGTGTCAATAAGTGTTGAAATATTTGAAAGGAATTTAAAACAATGTCAAGATTTGGAAAGGTGGAAATCAAAATTGCCTTCTAATATTGTCCAAAAACAAGGTGCTCTTTTGAGTATATGCCATTTTTTTTTTGTGCAAAACCGATATCTTTGCTCATCTTTTAATATGTAACTCAGTGTTGAGTGAAAAAAAAAAGAATAATAGGCCAATGATAAAATGTATTCCCGATAACCAGGTGTTGTAAAGGAGTGGCATTGTAATTGTGGCATCATAGCAATAGCTGTCCTCAACTACTGAGGAGGTAATCTCACATATGCTATAGGTGCTCCAGCATCCAGCAATAGAGATTTGAATTTGTCTTGAGCAGTTAAACGTAGAAAAAAAAGAAGAAAATGGTAGTTTCTAGGGAAAGGAAGCTTATCCGGCATGCCCTTCTGTGAAGAAAAATAATAAGTGAGAAAATCCACTTAGAGGAGGACAAGTTCAACACTTAAGAGCCACCTTCTTCTCTCACTGCTCAGATGGAAGCAAACTGTTTTTTTTCTCATATTTCACTTAGACTCCCGAACAGGTTTTCTGTTAATGAGCGCAGCAGAGATGTATGTGGCAGTGCTAATGAGCGACAGGCAACGGATGGAAAATGAGGGGGAAAAAAAAGTCTGCATACTCAACTTAGCAGACAATATCTAACACAAAGCCATTCAAATTTTAAATTGCAACATGCAATCGTTTAAACTATGAACTACTATCAGTAGAGACTACACATAGTTCAATCTTACTTAAGATTGTTTATTTTTGATCTAAAATGATTAAATGACTACGGCTGCAAAAACTGTAAAAATACAGCCCCGCCCTATCTCCTGGAATATTTTGTCTGCAAACCCCCTAAAACCTGAATGATCAGTGATTTCAGTTTGCACGACAAATAGAGATGCCAACAAACCACAAACCGTGCTGCACCTATCAGTGTGGCTATGAGGTTTGTCTCTGTACAGTACAAAGAAGACGTAACACCCTGTGTGATTAAAGTAAACAAAAATGTCTGAGGACAAACTGAGTTGAGATATCCAAGTGAAAGTTAAACTGATTTATAGTGCTTAGTGGCCCATATCATTGTAACAGATTTGATGCAGGAGAGTGAGTCTTGCCTGGAGCTTAGCTTAAATATATATCTGATAGCAGTCGCACTGAGGATAGTCACACACTCACAGCCACAGTTCTGCTCTTCTGATAGCTGCACTGCTTGCTGCATGGAGAGAAAAGACACAGACCATGCTTCCTAGTATTGTGCACTGCTAGACAGGCACACATACATGCACACACATGCACACACACGCTCAAATACACACTCTTGCTGCAGCAGCTGCAGTGTTAGCTAATCTGTACAGGCTCTAGTGTGCAGAATCCTGGGCTTACAGAGATCTGATACCAATTCATCTGTCTCTCTTTTTCATCTCTTTCTCTGACTGTGTCTTTCTGTAGTGTTCAAAGCTGTAAATATATTACATCCCCATGGTCTCTTACTGAAATGGGCTGATCAGGAGAATCCAGGCTCTGTTCTTTGATTGATTTCACCTATTAAATCTGTTCAGTCATGAGCTGGGATTTGGATAAAGAGGAGGAGGAAGCTTAAAGGTCTGAAAGACATGCGAGGAAGCAAAATCTCAGATTTTTGCATTTATCGTGTTACCTTTTCAGATTAAAAGCTTCTGTTTGCACTTGTAGAACAGTGCTATTTACTTTCCTGTAGGATGTTTAAATGGTTTGCAAAGAATAATAATAATAATGAAAAACACCAGTATTCTTATAGTTTGGGAGAAAATTTGCTGTACAGCAATCCTGGATTGAGGGGTTTAACAAATAATATTCCTTGATGGTGGAAAAGCCTTGACATACCACTAGATGATTTTTCCATGTAATCTATGATGACAAGATGTCCTAGTTTGCCAGGGACAGTGTCTGGATTCTGTGCTCGAACTCAGACAAGCCTGTGACAACTTTTCTCTTACTCCCATTACACTCAGTGATACAATCAAGCATCAAACTGCAGGACTTTATCCAAAATCTGAACATGCACTGATGAAGTGCAGAGTAACTGAAGTGTAACCAGACTGCTTTTGGTTACACTTCACTTTCCAGTCCAATTAATTGCTCCCATCCACAGAAGGTGACAAAAGTGGTAAGTGATGTGAGTGAGGAGTGTGTGTTGGTGAACGAGTGACTGTCAGATGAGCCAAACAACTCTTTGACTTTGTGCCAAAATGTCTGGTGACCTCAGTTACACTCAGACTTAACAGATGTGGATTGGGGCGATAAACCCCAGGCAGGAAGACTCCTTCCTTCCACTGTGCCTTTTTGTTTGCACTCGAAGTTTTTTAATGACTTTAACAAACATTTGAATCGTATAAAAGGCATATAATTAGCCACGAGTCACATGCACACGCTATTTCTGTATCCTGAAGTATGACATCACAGAAAAGGTTTGGCCTGGCAGCAAGAGGAAGCTTCACTTTAATCCCATATTGTTGCAAAACACTTAAATCCTAAGCCAAAAGTAGAAGGTAAGGAAACCATTCTGACAATTTAGGGCTGAATGCTTTAAAAAGCTCAAAGCCTGAGAGTACTAATATCACTCCCTCCATGAAGCTATAGCTAGAAACTAGCTAATTAATGTAATTGTTTATGTTTAAACTTAATGGAAAAAAATCAAAGCGTGGTTTTGCTGAGCTATATTTGTGCCATTTAACATTTTCCACAATAGCGGAATTGATTCTTTAACTTAATCTTTACAAGAACCAATAACAAAATAATGCCAACAGAAACAGAGATGAATATAACCACTGTGGCATTTGGAGACCTTTGGCCACAGCATTGTGTGTCACATCTGTGTGTTGTGATGTGACACTGAGACCTTTTTTTCTGCCATCGCTGTTGCCCTTAAGCTGGTTTTCGAACTGCGAAGTGTACAAAACACTGTAGAAAAAATTTGTATGGATATAATTGTGTGTGTGTCTCTTTGTGTGTGTGTGTGTGTGTGTAAAAACACTGGCAGTATGTTTTTCTGTGGTTTTTGTGGCTCTGTAAAAAGCTAGCTTGTGTGTCAGGTTTACCGGAAGTAAACATTTCCACATCTTTGAGCGAGAGTAAAAGTGGGATGCTGTTAATTCAAGTTATCAAGTTACCATCAGATTAAACACAAATGACAAGTCGGTTTTCTGCGACTGAGGGAGAATTAGCATTTGCCATATTTTTTTAAATGTGCATGTGTGGTATATATCCATAATGCATGTGTGTATTAGTGCAACAGATAACTCTTTATGTCATTTCGGGTCCTCTGGGATCTGACCTCATGGAGTTCTCCTGCAATTCCAGGAAAAAAAATTTAATCTGGGAATTCCACCTGAGACTTCCCTTGCAGTATTGTCCAACCTGGAGTTTAATAGTGCAGATTAAGCAGTAGGATTTGGTGTCATATGTGTGTGAGCTCTACCTTAATGCCTCAATATAACAATGAGCTGTCATAATTTAGCACTGTGTGGTTCTCATAGGAACTTAATCTAAGCGTGAGACTGACAGTCTATTGCTTGTATTGTGTGTAAGGTGTTGAATTACAGTGTTCAATCTCTGCAGCGAGGTCGGATGCTACAATAGAATCTGTACAGAGTTTGTCAAGGCACATGTTGTGCATTTAGAGGTATACTCTATATACTCACCAAGCATGAGTATACAGAGAGAATCTGCCCGGCACACGGAAAACATGCAGCTCCTCACAGAAAATCCTACCTGACCGGGGGTTTGAATCCAGGATTCTCAAAAAGTTGATTCTGTTCATCTGGATGTAGCATTTTCAGTGGGAGAAACGTTTCATCACTCATCCAAGCGACTTCTTCCGTCTCAGCGGACTGCAGGTTCCCCCAACCTTATAAACGGTACATTTGCACAATAACTGAAACCAGCCCACTGAATGAACAATGGGCTGTGAGAACAGAATCAACCTTTTGGGATTTACTTACCTGGATGATTGAGCATCTATCATGAACCCAGGATTGTCTTGTTGATCAGAGCCACCTCCTTTCTCAAATTCATAGATATCCTCTTTCCCCATGGTTCCTGTCTGTTCCTGTGAACATATGGGTGTCTCAAAGTTTGTTAAGAGTTCAGGTCTTTAATAAAAGGAGTAGCAACCAATGCAGACGGGACTCTAGAAAAGCTTGTGGCAGCTCATGATTAAGAGAAGTTTAGTTATTGATTATAACAAATGATCCACGAGAAGAGAAATGGAGGAGAAGCTGCTGACATTCAACCTTTTTTTTTTTTTGAATACAAGACTAATTACAAAAACACAGTTTTTCCTTGGCGCTATGGAAAACACCCCCAATATGGCAATAAGATCATAACCAAACTCTCCATGGAAATGCAGGCTAATGAAATTCTTTCAGCATAAGCAGCTCTTAGGGCAAAAAAATGCAATGCCCATATTAAATAATCATAGGAAATATGAGGTCATTTTGTGCCTATAAAGTCAAGTAATAGCTGTGACAATTTAAACATCTTTACAAGCTTTACATGTGAGCGAAGCAATCGATATGATTTGATATGCAATGGTGATTCAAAATATTTATACTAGTGTAAACCCCAAGACAGCAAGGAAAGCAGCAGGCTGATAGAAGAAGCGCAACAGACAAGAGGCAGCCAGCAAAGCACGTTGAATAAAATGAAAAGAGTGAGGCAGGGAGGGGAAGACGGGCCAATGAATCCACGCTACAATCTATCAGCAATGGCAGGTTGTCTATATGTTGGAGGACTGAGCTATCCCATAATCCCCTGGTGGTCCTGGTTCCTGTCTCTGCGGTGACAAGCGTCTCCTTGGTGGATGAACGAACTGTCAGAGAGCGGAGGTCCTGCATGCATGTGTGTGTGTGTGTGTGTAGAGATTTATGAGTTCACACACTGACAATGAGAAACAGCCTGCTTCATACATGTACTCTCTCTTTCTCATGCACACCCACGCCCCCACATTTTTTTTTTGCTAGATCTTATTATAAATGGCTGTTCTTAAGACCTGACGGCTAATCACTGGGGCGTCACAGGCTACTGACATATGGCTAGGTATGCCTATATGAGTAGATATTAAAAAGTTAGAAATATTGTGGCAGTTTAATTTTTAGTTTGATGATGAATAAATTTACGCTTGGCTACATTCAAATTTCATCCATTTAGCAATTTAATGATTGTTGTTTTGTAGTAAATAATAGTGTAATAGTGCATGTTTGGCTCCAGCTGGGTAATAAATGTCGTCTAATAAAAACTAGTTTTGATGTGAAGTTGGGAATTGGGCTCTCTGTTATTTCTTATCTTTGAGGGACATTTCAGATTGAGTGGGTTGCAGACAAAGTAGAGAGCGGCGACTAAAAACACCAGTGTTGATGTAAGGAACTGCTGAAGGAAGTTCACCAGTGATCGGTAGATGCGGCCCATAGATTCTGTAGCCCGTCCTTTTTCAATAACCATAATGTGTAATGCTATGGAATGTTGAAATGTTGTGAGGTTCTTCAAAGGCACCTGCACCGCCTTGATGGAAAATAAGTGTGATTTTGGGATGGCAGTTGAGAAGTAATGTTCGAGCTTTTTCGTCTCGTGGAAATTGAGTGGTATTGTAGTCCCCTGGCACAGAGAGGTGCCTTTAATCTTGACGAAAGGGTGTCGATGGAATCGCAATCATCTCCAAACACACAGCCCTACATACACAGAGAAACAGACAAATAAATACCCAAGCACAATGACACAAAGATCGATTCGCTGGGAGGAAAGTTGCAGGTGTGATGTTTTGGGTCTTTACATTTAAAGCAGTTGTATTTCTACCCTTGAAATATCTTTGTTAACTGATCTTTTATAATTAAAAACAAATGAAAATTGGCATTAAAATACCTGCATGAGAATTGTTGGTGGCCTCTTTTTTTGTTCTCATTTTAGATATTCAACAATGCATGTGTTTATGTCTATCATTTAAAATCCTACTAGACACACGTTTGCAACAATAAGTTTGTTGATGTGACTGCAGAGAGTTTCATTCCTTCATTATATTTATTCACAAAATTCACATATTTCTTGGAATACTGCTTTAAGAAAGACAGTTCTGTGGAGTAGTATTATAACACAGCTAGGCCAGCAGTGGATGTAGGCTATCAGCCGATCTTGTTTCTAATGTAGCACACTGACTCCCATGATGCCGCAGAGGACGAGCGACTGGGAGTGAGAGAGAGAGAGAAAGGCCTCCGGCTCCTCTTGCTTCTTGTACTCTTTCACAATCTCTCATATGTCCACCTCAATCACACTTTTACCCTCATTTTAACTTTCTCTCAGGGATACTTTAAGCCTTTCGTCACTCTCAGCTCTTTTCATGTGATCTCTTTGAACTTTCTCACACTGTTTCGCTTATGCTTGCTTGCAGTATGCACGGTAATACTCAGTGAAGAACATTACAATAAAGACATTTTTCATTCTCTGTATGAATACATAAAACCTAAAAGAGATGATCTATTGACTCGTTTATAACATTTTTATGAGTAGATCCCACTTATTAGGGCAGCAAGGGCTGGGGCCTTTTCTGTGTGGAGTTTGCATGTTCTCCCTGTGTCTGTGTGGGTCGTCTGCGGGTACTCCAGGCTTCCTTCCGCAGTACAAAGACATGCAGTTAGTGGGGTTAGGTTAGTTTTGCCAATTCTAAATTGCTCACAGGTGTGGATAATGTGTGAGTGTTAAAGGTTGTCTGTCTCTGTGCTCGTCCTACGACAGACTGGCAGCCTTTCTAGGGAGAACCCACCTCTTACCCTTTGGTAGCTGGGATAGGCTCCATAGGGTAAAAGGTGGACTGTTTCAGAGGAGAAGCCACATATCCATTCTGTGTTCAGTGATGCTTTGCTGCGCCTGTTCTTCTTTGACCTACCTCTGTTAGAGATGCAATGTGTTATTTTGTGACTCTGGAGATGATGCTAGCAGCCTACTATTGTGTCCCATTTCAAGAGCCACCTGCTTCAAAGGACACATCTGATGAAGGGTGCAAGCTGAGTCTGCATCTGTACATTAAATAAACTGATTATAAAGACAGTAGTAGTTTTTGTGCTACTGGGCCAATTAGGGAAATAGAAGTTGATTTTTTTTAATTATATTAAAACTTTTATTGGAGATGGGAGATTTTGCCAGTAGCATATCTATCCATGTCAGATCGATAGAATAAGATATTACAGTGGGGTAGTGGTAACAATTCCTAGAAATGCTTATGAAATTTAAACCGAGTGGGCTAAAAAGTCTAGATATTTAAGATCACTCCTTTTTGTATTTTATCATCGGACATTTTATTTTTATCAGAAATTCATGTATCATCTGGACTACTGTCCTCCATGGATCAATGTAGGCGGTTTGTGGGAGTATTTGACGTGTTAATGTTTTTGATTTCTGGCTGTGAATTTTAAAAAATTTGATTCAAAAACAAGCAGCCTGTAGCAGTCAGAATTGTTGGCACCACTCTGTGAGCTAGTGGGAGTAAATGACAATCAATACAAACCACTGCATAAACAAAAGATGAAACGACCAACTTGGTATTAAGAGAAGTGAATGAAGGGGAGGAAGAGCAAGTAGTTGAGGACAGAGATTCTTTTGGATGGTCTACTGACAGTATCCAGCAATGGAAAATGGAAATGGAAAAAACACATTGATGCTAATTTTAGTGCTAAAAGAGTGTTTAATGGTCAAAATACAATACAAATGTTTTATAGGTTGTACTTTTCAAACAAGGTGACGCAAAATGTGCTTCCTCAAAAAATACACACAGAGGTTTTCATTGTTAGTTTTCTTCAGCACGTGTAATATTTGATCAACCGACTAATTAGCTGCAAAAAAAAAAAATCTTAATTTGTCTCGTGTTTATAAGCATTTAGATATACTAACAAGCTGAAACAGCATGTGATAGCTAGACAGCAGATAATGAAGGGATGTAAATGGTTTTAATGCGCGCACACACACACATACACACGCACACACTTTCACACTGATTAGCCTACAGTTGCCCTTCTGTTTTGTCTGTTCTATGTCACACAGGTAACAAATAGGGACAAGCAGACATTAGCCATGCCTCCCTGTTTAAACACAGATCTCTGTGTGGGTTATATCCCTGTCTGATCAACAATGTCTCTCTATTCTGGCGAAGGTGTGGTAGGTCTTTCCTTGGCACAACTGCAGCAAGTGGTTTAGCACTATGTGTGTGAATATCACTCTGTGCCACTTCCGAGCCCTTAAAAAAAAAAATCCTTCATTGCACACTCTTCCTGCATCCTCTGCTTCCACCATACTGTAAAACCAAGCTTTACATGAGTGGCCCACACACACAGACTGCACTGCCAGCCTCCTTCTCTGTTTTCTAAAGATCTCAGGGTACAGTCCTTCAGATTTATTCAAATGTTGAAAGCACTCTTTGATGAGTCTTTTAAAAAAACAAAACAAAAAAAAAACAGAATGTATTCATTAGCCTCATAGGAAGAAATGAAGGCATGTATTGGAGGTTTTACCAGGATTAGGAACAGCATGTATTTTCTCAAATATGAGAAATATGCAAAGCTTTGAGTCTTTGTCCATTGGAGAAGGATAAAATGGAAGGATTTCCACTTCACTGATCTGATAGGTAGCTAATTTACTCTTGGACTGTATGTGAACCAGGACCATATCAGATAAAAAGGGCTCACATTCCAAACGTGTTTTACTTCCATTCAAGATGTGCTTAAAACACCAAATATTATCCCATTTGAAAAGAATAACATAGAGCTTTAGTGATGCATATGACAACTGTGCTCTTCGCGGTGCTTATAATTGATTTCTATCCTCAGAGGCTAAGCACATCTATATGCATTCACTTCATGCACTCACACTTAAAAGCATGTGTACGCCAATAAAATGCTCTAGAAGCGGTACACATGTCACCATTGCGCCGTTTGTACCCACTATTGTCACCTTGATGCAGTTTTCATACACAGTTGCACGCAAATACAAGCACAACGTGCCCAACTTGCCTTTTAGATGTGCCTGAAATAGCGAGGAGTCAGTGGCGAAGGTGAACAAGAGCAAGGGAGGTGGGGTGAGTAAACAAAAAAGAAGTGGAAAGAAAGACTGAACAGAAAAATCCTGTTTCCATTGCTTCACACAGAGAGAGGCAGAGAGGAAGCCATAAGGGGGATGGCAAAGTGACAAACGTCTGGCCATAGAGTGAAGCCAACAAGAGACAGAACTAAAGAGAGGGAGTGATGAAGGAAGAGCGCGAGAGAGAGCAGAATATGTAATTAAAGCTGCTATTACCAGGAACTGAAATCATTTCTCCCAGTCGTTGTGTTGGACTTGGCTTCTGGTGCATCTCTGGAAACGCCAAATGACATAAGTCATGTCACAGTATGTGCGTGTACGTGTGTGAGTGGGTATGACTTAATGTTCAGTGTTTTGGTATGTGTTTTTTTTTCTTTTCCGCATATGCCAGACAAGGTCGATTATGTTTGTTAAGTAGCTATCTGAGTGCATGCCTTCCAGTGCCATGTGACATATACTGTATCCTAGCTTTAGTGTGAAGTGATTTTTTTTCTGTATTGGAACATCGGTGTGTTTGTAATGGATCAATAGTGCCCCCATGACCTCCAGGGAGACATAAAGAAAGTGGAGAAGAGAGACGGTCAAATGTAGCTGCTGATATGAAACAAGCCTTTTATTAGACACCTCACAGTTCACTGCACTGATATAGGACCAACTACTACATGGCTGGTCTGGTCCCCGAGGGTCTTAATCTGTCTTTTTTCATGTCTGTCAGTTCTGCTAAATTCATTGCAGCTTATATGGTGCTTATAGGGTGTATGTCAACTTCCACATTTTTTCCAATACTGTACAACATAAAATCTTACTGTTTTAATAGGATGAAAGAAATTCTAATAAATTTAAAGCTAAGGTAGGTGGTATTGGGCAAAAATGTCATTATACAGTGAAATTTCCACTTGTTATATGTCAGTTGTTTACAAGTGAACTTCTGCATCCCTTCTCCAGCTCTGTTTTCAAGCTTTGGTAAATCTAGGTGAGACATTTTAACAAGTACTGGGTCTTTCTGTCTGGTGTTCAAATGCAAATCATGCACACTGTTTCATTGTCAGAGTATCCTGCCGGTACAGTTGCTATGTCCAACTATGTGCAGTCCAAAACCTATTAAAAAAAAAGAAAAGAAGACAGACTAAAAGTGGACAAAGAGATTAAATCATTTGTGGGATATCTGTAAAATTTACATGGCTGACCTATGAATTCTGTTTAGTGCAGGGGTAATCTTAGAATGCTGCATGATTTGCAATGCTTTATTATTTTACCACTAAGTGGTTTACACGTTCAGCTAAGCGATAGATCAGGTTCTGTCCCTGGAGGAGACACAAATACCTTGGGGATTGCATCAGAAATGGCATCCAACTTAAAAATCTGCCAAATCCACTATGCAGAGCCTGCTGTGGTGACCCCTTCCAAATAAAGATGCAAGTTGAAATCTTGCTTTTAACTTTACCACGGCTCGCTAAAATGTCACCATTCTTCTTTCAGTCTTTATTTGCTCCCCTTCTACGCTTTGTTTTTCTTTTAGTCGTTTTCTTTTCTGCTCTTCCTCCCACCATCCTTCTCTCATTTATCGATGCATTCCATCATCCTCATTGTGTTTTGTCTAGTGTAGATTTATACCTGCCTAAACTGAAGAAGAAAGGGTACACGTTTAACTCCCTTCAATACCTTCAGAGACAAAAGATGCTCATAAAACATGCCGTGCACAGGAACAACCATACATCACTAGCTCACCAAGATATTTAATTAGTAAGACTTATGATTATTACTTTACCGTGAAAACACAAAAGGCCCGCAGTGCTCTAGTGTTCATTTCCACTTGCTGCCTGTGCGTGTGTGTGTGTGTGTGTGCAGGTAAGTATGTTTTGCAGCGTTAGCATGCTAGTAGTTTCCACCACGCCGAGTCTATTTTAAGACTGGTGCTGACATGAAGAAAAAAAAAACAAAGACAGAAAAAAATGAAGGCACAAATGCAAAATGTTAAATGACGAAAGAGGAACAGGAAAGAAACGAGGAAGTAAGAAGGTTACTTTGGATGTGTATAGAGGATGAGGTAAAGGGGAGGTCAAGAAAGAAGACTATATTGAT
Organism: Pelvicachromis taeniatus; assembly: GCA_015108175.1. Taxonomy (NCBI): domain Eukaryota; kingdom Metazoa; phylum Chordata; class Actinopteri; order Cichliformes; family Cichlidae; genus Pelvicachromis; species Pelvicachromis taeniatus. Next base: position 34,858 of record VURO01027735.1, read on the forward strand.
ACTGACTGATACAAATCTAATGACTGCAAGAGTGCCTTTAAGCAAAGACTATGTTAGATCCCTGTAAACTGCCAACCCACTCTCCCTGTCTTTCTCTTCCTTTCGTTCTCTCTCTTGGGACTCTCTCACAGGAATGTTTCCATTCCCAAGCATTCAAAAAAAGACGAACTTGCAGGGGTCAGTGTGCATGTGTGTTTGTTTGCCTGCTTGCGTGCATATGTCTGTGTGGAGAGTACAAAATGAAAAAGATCTTGTGTTTCTTTACTTGTGTTTGCGTACAGTCCCTCTCTTTCTCTGTGTGCGTGTCTGTGTGTGAGTGTGCGTGCACGCTGGTATTGATCAGGTCTCGCTTCCATCATTGGTTATTGAAGACAGCAGGGGGCTCAGTGCACTGCTCCACATTATTCACTGTCTACACACTCACGCACGCACACACACACAGGCTCTCCTTTTGTCCTCTTTTTTATTTATTTTTTTATTTTGCTCTAATAGCAGATAATTTATTCCAATAAATCCCAAATCAAAGTGGACCTAATGTGAACCCGCATGATTGGAAGTTTTTGGATTTCACATTGAAATTCAAAGACTGTTTTTAAATACTCATGTTCATCCATCACCCTCAATCTCCAAAAACACATACAGTCATCCTGATTCAGCCCCTGCTTATAGGAATGGCCATTAAATAGACATAATCAGCAGAATATCTCCTGCTCCTACCTAAGCTACCTAAACATCAAAGCTAGGATAAGCGTTTCCTCTCATAATATGCAATATTTATACAGGGATACATTAAAATTTTAGTGCTATAGCATGTCCCCCCCTTCTCTCTGGTGTCAGTCAGCCACCTTGTTCTGCCCTTTCAAATCTCCTGATCATATAAAGTGGCTCTATAGTGGAAATCAATAATGAGCTCTCTCATGCTCTCACCTCTAGCAGTTGTCTAATGAAGAACAGCAATATGCACAATCTGTTGATTGTAACACACTAGAAAATGAAATGGGAGCAAACACTGTCTCAACACAATAGAACCAAATGGAGATGGGCCATCCTTATGCCACACTGTGCAGGAATACAATAGAGCATGGCTTAACAGAAACTGTTACATATACAGACAACCAAAAATAAAAGCAGGGCAAGAGTCACAAAAATGCTTTATTCCCTAAATTGTTCAGATATGTTTTCTGCCTGGATATCACCTGGGGGAACATGGTTAGCGGTAATGTTCTATATACTGGAGTCGGTGGGGATGTTTTGGAGACTCTGCGGGGATTTTATAGCTAAATAGAATCTACAGAGCAGAGTCAGTACTGTTATTTGCACTCTTTGTAAACAGAAATACACTAGATGGCATTACATTACACTTTGTTTGGGTAGAATCACAATTCATGATCTGAATAATCACTCTTCCATGTTTACTTGATCTCATGTACATATGATAAGGATGGCTAGATGCAGAGCCCATCACTTTAACTTGAGGCTAAAGGCACAACTCACAATTCTCGGGGGAATTTCATCTCTGGTCTAAGACAATTTGACAGCGTTGTTATATTTTTAGTCATTTTTTAAGGTTCCTTCACAGCTTACCAGCTAGCTGCCCTGTCCTATCTTGGGTTTCCAGACCTGAAGGATGAGTGAGTCTCCCATTCAGTAAATAGCCTCTACCATGTTGGATCTTTCTAATAAAATACCAGCTAGTAAGTCTTTTCAGTGATGTAATTCACCCTGATTTGTCCCATTCCATGACATTAAATCTTTTTATTTCCCATTCTGACTCGAACATTTAAGAGCACGGAGTGGAAGGATGCTCTACTATTCTACATTTCCTTTTTCAAAAAGCTTTAACTGTTGACTGTCAGTGCACACAACTGAAGAAGGATCTTTGTGAAGGCAAGAGCAGTTGGCTGTATTCAATTCAATTCAATTTTATTTATATAGCGCCAAATCACAACATCAGTCGCCTCAAGGCGCTTTACATTGTAAGGTAGGCCCTACAATAATACATACAGTGAAAAACCCAACAATCATATGACCCCCTATGAGCAAGCACTTTGGCTACAGTGGGAAGGAAAAACTCCCTTTTAACAGGAAGAAACCTCCGGCAGAACCAGGCTCAGGGAGGGGCGGGGCCATCTGCTGCGACCGGTTGGGGTGAAAGAAGGAAGACAGGATAGAGACATGCTGTGGAAGAGAGACAGAGATTAATAACAAGTATGGTTGAATGCAGTCTGTAGTGTGTGGCAGGCTGACAGTGATTGAATTTTTGACTGGCACTAGCTGAAGAGTTGACTCATCAGTAGATTTGGAGACACAAAATTGAACAGGCAAGAAGGTAACAAGAGGTTTTAATAAAGACAGCAGAAAGTTAATGTGTTACATTTGACAGAATCCCTGGAGACAAGTACACTTACTGGAAACAGAAGGCTCAAATGCAATGTGGACCACAGAGGTAGCAGGTGTCTCAAATACTGAGTAGAGTCTTTGCAGACATCGCTGCCCAATACAGTGCTTAACAAATTTATTAGACCCCCACCTGGTGCAAGGTTTATGCCACAGCTGCCCCTAATTAATAACACTAGTAATTACTAAAATTATTTTATGCTTCTGTACTCCACCAGTATACACAAGCTCTTTAATCAAAATGAAATCAAATCATTTTAATCAAATGCTAAAATATAATTATTGTTGTCACCCATTAATTTTCCGTTTTCTCGTAAAACAGTACAGCACATTATTATTTTTTGATTAAGATGCCAAATTACGGCTCTTTACTTGCACTCCGGAACAGAAAATGTAGTTTTTACCTTTGAAACATTTTGCTTAATTAATATCCTGATGGACAAAACTAAAACTCTGACTAATTTTAGTTTTAAAGACGTTTTTGATAGAGTTCTATCTCTGTACATTTTATGTGATAAAACCACTTATAGATGATCATGACAAGTTGCAACCGTGGCATCCTATTACAACATCCTGCTCGAATTCAGTGAGCTCTTTAGGATGACCTGTCGTTTGTAATAGCAGGCAGCATGCCGAGGTGCTTGGTTTTATATACCTGAAAACACCTGAATTCAAAGATCAGGAGGCGTGGCCTAGTATTTTTGTCCATATAATGTATGTCACATTTTGTACATGATAAAATAAATTCTCCAGCACCGTCAAGTTCAATTCCCTGCACCCGAGAGAATGGTGTACTCTTCAATAGAGGCCTGATTTTCATGTTTAGTAGACTCTACATAAGGCATTCTACAGTTTATGATTATGGAAACAGCAGGGCTTTTACTGCTCAGCAGACCATGGAGACGGCAAGATAATTAAATGTTCAGTAAACTACTTTTCTGTCAAAAGTGGAGACTCGCATAATCAGCAGACTAGACAGAGATTGTGGGTCTCAATAGACTCTCAGTGCTGTTTATTATACTGTGTGGCGATTGCATGGGCTTTTAATGTATAGACAATTTTACAGAGACAGCTGAAGGTTCTGCTGTTCAGTAATCGTGACTTGGGTTTAAATGAGTTCAAGTCCCAGGATATCAGGACATGCTTCTCGTGTCTGCATGGACTTAAGATTGAATGGACTATGAATTTCAGTTCATTATATAGCACAGTCAAAAGATCATGCCTAGTCTCTCAGGTGGTTACAGAATAAATTACTCTGGCTTCCATTAAGTACAATAGAGTTCAAAGGCTAATATTAAATTCACATAGCACTCTGTGTCTCTGACTTGGACTTTGCCTCCCTCTCTTGCTCTCTCTCTTTCTCCCTCTCTCTCTGTCTCTCTCTCCCCCCTTCTCTCTCTCGCTCTCCCTCTCTCTAACTCTGTCTCTGTCCTTGAGGTCAGTTTAATTTATATCAAGATACATTCAACAAAGAGCTGAACATTGTCTGGCTTTGAACTTTGCCCTGGATATTATTACGGTGATACTGACAGTGCAACTGCAAATGAAATGCATTCTGCTATGCTATAGTGATTCTTTGTCAATGTTTTTGCTATCTTTGCCGTATCATAATGTACATATGACATGTAAAAAATGAAAATGAGCACAAGAAAGTGCATGATGCTTTGGGCAATCACAGGTCATGAACGCTGCTTTTGGGTTTGTATTTATTATTCTATCAGCAGTCCTCAGTGTTTTAGAAGTATCTTGCATCAGAGGCTGAATGTCAAGAGGCCCTCCTAATGAACTTTAAGCCTGTCCTCTGCTGGGAAGCAGCATGGTACAACATCTGTCATAACACACACAGCCTCACACTCACACACACTATACAGTATGCATGCAGGGAGACACAAAGAGCAGGACAACAGGTGGGTTTTATGTTGCAGTTAATGAAGCCCCATCCTTTCCTCACTGCAGTTCTCACCCTCAAACTCTTCTCTCCCCTTTTTTTCTGTTGTGTCTCTTCAACCAAGTAGGGCCTTTTTTTTTTATATGTCAGATTTTTCCATTTCTAAAAATCAGTTTTTCAGTTTAACCACCATATTTGCTGTTCTCTATTTTTTCTGTTTTTGTGAGTGTTGCTCTCAAACTGCTAAAACTGCCTGTGCTCATCCTCACCTTTTTTTATGTCTTTTAATAAAGCAGAATATTCACAGCATAGACATTGTTCTTTTATGATTTGAAACACAGGATTTAAGTCAGTTTACTGTTTAAGAGGCTGAAATTTTATCTGTCATATCAGTGACTAAAGCAGTAATGTGCCTTGTCTGATCTGTCGCAGGTTTTATCAGCAAATGAGCAGTCGTCCCGTTACTTATTCCCACTGGTCATTCCCACTGACAGTCCCAGCAGTATTCTTGTTTAAACAGGGGCAGCGATCTGTTTCCCAGTGGATACCGGCCTGCTTCCGTTCCCCACTTCCACGTCCTGGTTCAGGCGCATATTAATAGCACCTACCTACAGTGATGTCTGAGCGTGTGTGTCTGTGTATGTGTGTGTGTGTGTGATTCATCCCATTAAAAGTTGAGCAGTAGTGAATTGGATTGCCTAGAAAAGGCAAAACCTCCAGTTTTCCAATTTTTGCTTAGAGATAACTACTGATGTCTCGATCTACATGCTGACCCGCTAACAACCAAGTGAGGCACCAAGCCGTCACTTTAAAGCAATGCTTTCCACAACAGCTGGGTGGAATTCCTCTGGGAAAGCGTCTTGATGGCTGTGGTTCACTGTGCTGAGTGTGTGTGGCTTTGTGTTAATGAATTTCACATTTATGTCTGGTATGTGTATATGTCTGATGTAATAGGGGTAGGTATCATCATCAACAAGGGAGCAAGCGTCATGGTTTTGCAGTCATTGTCATAGGGGTTCGAACGGCAAGCGTGCACACACATAAACACCCTCCGGCCTCCTTGGTGTATTAGGGATTTGACCTCTAATATGCTAATTCTCAGGGCACAGTAGGTGTTCGCCGGATGTACACATGCATACTTATCATAAGCATAACTGCGGACATGCTTTATCCTCTACATTCCATCAAAACATGGAGAGCTGGAGGAAGTGAAAGCAAATGTTGCGATGTCTGACCTACTTAACCACCATTGTACACACAAACATGAATAGACAACTGCAGATCCTTATGACAGAAAGATCCGGTCTCAGTTGGATTGTAGAATCTCACATCCTTGTATCTTTATCTTGTCTGTATTATTTACTGCAAACTTTAATGTCATCAGCCTTCTGAACCACAGACACTCAAAACGGAGACAATTTACACAAGCTGGAGACCAAACCAAGCAGAAAAGTCTTGTTCATCTATAATGTAAATGATGTAATGGTGTCCTGTGCTGTCTTCTGATGTGGTTCACTTGGGATGTTGTTTAGTGAAGTTCTGAATTCTACCATGTATTGTTTAAACGGTGACAGAAGATCTACTAAAACTAACGCATACTGTATATCTTCTAATAGTGGCCTGTCTCTTATTGACGCCCGTTTCGGGTTTGAAAACATGTCACGACATATAGACGCCGGTCTCCAACAGTAGCCAGGCGACCGTCGGCCCGGTCCTCCCGCTTCGCATTACTCGGCCAGCTGTTTCCAATCAGCCGTCATCTACGACCAGCGGTATTGAAGCTGAATACAGCGACCATTGAAGTGGGATTATTACACTGAACTGGAACTGTCGGCTAGCGAACTCAGTCTAAAAACCGCACCTGGGTCCTCTTTCCCTCTCACTTCCGTGACAATTTCGAGAAGGGAATAAGAGCCAGTCTCCAACAGCTGCCGGTCTCTTTTAAACGCCGGGCCGGCCGAATAATTTTTTGAATAGATATCGGGGATACTATTGGAAGATATACGGTAGTGTGTATTTTTTGTTGTTGCTCGTTTCCCTGTTCTCCCTCCCAGACACTGCTCTCTCACTCTACCCCAGCTTAATATTATCACTGCTAATCATCTGTCACCACTGGCTTACACAACACACTACTTGCAGCTGGGCCTCGTTTTTAAGTGGAATCTCGTGGCTTAAAAGGGGGAAATGCACTCGAGGCTTGAGGGCGTACAAAAAGATCATCACTGATCCATCCATTCAGCACTTAGTAGGAAATGTGGCGCATTTGATTTGACGTATGGTTTAGAATACATATGATAACCATGAAAAGCAGTGTGATCCAACCAAGAATACAGTGAAAATGACTCCCATTAACTGATATCCCAAGCAGTCACATCAGTTTACATATTTTCAGCATGCTAAATATGTGATCTGATTGTGTTAAAGTATATTTTGCTCAAATTTAGCAGCAGACTGAATTGACACAGACACATTTCTCCTGGAATTGATGAGTCTAGAGAAGTCTAGCTATTACTGTAAATGAGGATAACCACTTGTGAAAGCAGTAGTATTAGACACATTCAGCTCTTCTTTTTTTTTTTACCCCTTTCTTTAGTCATGCTATAAAAATATCTACAGTCCGCTGTGGAAGTCTAATTTGCAACTACTTGGAGTATGACTTAGGCTCAGCTGTGAGTAAGAAGTACAGTGAATCATGGAAGATTGAATACTTGATGCACTTTGATTCCATTTTCACTTAGGTGTCAGGCGGCATAAGGCAATTTCATACAATTTCACTTTTATGTATATTCCTATGCTCCCGACAAATTGCCCATATATGTGCTAATGTCCTGAAATGCCATAATAGATAAGTTCCAGGTGGGAAATTAATTTCACCTGAATGAAGAGAGTACATTCACTTGAAGATGTGGAGCGAGTGAAAGTGACAATGAGAAATGATCTTCTAGTCTGTTGTGTAAGAGAATGATGTCAATGCAATGGTCCCAAAAAAAAAACAGCCGTTCAGCAACAGAGTTTTAAGTTCAGCTAAAGCTGTCAGTCTGTGGGATATAATAATAATAATAATGATACTTTTATTATGCTGTAATCTAATGGATTACTTTTAATGGAAGTAATGTCACAGGGGAATGCTGCAGTAACCAAATAAAACGTTTCCCTCACCTCTCTCCCATCCCTCTCCTACTTGCCTTTTTCTGTCTTTCAGATTCCTTTCCTGCAGCTCTCTGTACTCCCTAAAACTTTCTAACTTTCTAGATTGTTGTTGAATCAGCACTAGCAGACTTCTCTACGTGGTCCTAGTAATCACGCTGACATTTCTGCAAGTTTCTACCTCGCCCTCTCTCCTTCGCTCTTTCTTTCCACCACTCCCCCTCCCTGTGTGTAAAACTTTGCATCTATATCAAAGCAACATTAGCACATTAGCTGGACTACAACCAAGCTGTGGGGCACAGTCACGCACATGCTCACATGTAAAATACAAACTGCACACATAAATAACATACACTAACACACACACTTGCCACAACTCCCTTTGAACTGTGGCAGGTGGAGAAAAGCAGCGGGCTGTGTGGGTGTGGGTGGGTGTGTGTGTTACTGCTAATTCCCACAGCAGCTGAACGATTAGTGTGCTGTTTTCCTCTTCTCATTATCCACTTTGTGTCTAGCCCCTACATATTACAAGAACATTCTCATCAGATTGTCATAATATGGTACAAACTGACTATTGTGTCAGCATGTGTTTGTGTGGTATAGCTGACAAAGATAGAAGAGCTGGTATTTGTCCATATGGTGACAATGAAGAGGATGAAAGTCACAAAACCGGGGGATTAAACAACAATAAGTTAGCATTGGCTATTTGTGCTGGGAAACCTTGTGGTAGTAAGCCACTAACAAGCTCCATTCTGTGGCTTTACAATTATATAAAAATGGAAGCCAATGAATAAGCATTCACCCTCTCTGGCTGGTCCCCTTGGTTCCTACAGAGAACGAAGCTTTAAAAAGGCTTAATGAGCATGACTGTTTAGCTGTATAGTTCAATCCAAGTTAAAGCTAATGTAAGTACTGAAAACCCTCTTTTGGCTCTGTTTAAGAACACTAAAATATACAGTGATTAGCTCTTTGTGGCCGTGTTGCAAAAACAAGGCTGGGATACCCTCCTGTTAAGCTTGCAGTTGGTCTAATACAGACATTCAAGCTAATAAGGAACCATTGTTCAAGTGTTTATTCTGTAGTGGAAACAAGACTGAAGAAAGCCCTTCTAGTGAAGATATTGCCACAGGTATAAAAGACAATGATGTAGCTTTCAACTGCGATCTGTGTGTCTGTTTTGAAAAGTCATGAGGTAAATCGGTTTGATGGACTATTTTAGAAAGAACTATCTTTTCTATGGTGAACTTAAATAAGCAAGACAAAATGCATCCAATTCAGCGTCACAGCATCTTATTCTGGGCCACAACAGAAGAAAGCAGGTAACACAATTTAACCAGTGCAAAATGATTTTTATTATGCATTTGTAAAAATATAGGTATAAATCTACTTACGTTCTTTAGTCATTGATTTGTTATTTTAGATGTCTCTTATTTAACTGCCCGTGGTTCCAGAAGGCTGATAACATCCAATTTAGTAGTGAATACAGACAAGATAAAGATGCAAGGATATACAATTGTACAGTCCAGCTGAGACCTGATCTTTCTGTCAGATTAATTTAAAGTTGAGTATTAGTGTGTGTGTGTGTGTGTGTGTTCAGTTTAACCTTTTAAGCAGGTCACTACTTCCTTTGGCCTTTCCCCAGCTCGCCACGTTTTAGTGGGATAGAGAAGCACAAGCACCACACACACATTTTGTTGTCACTTTTTCACCCTAAGATCTGCCATTAGTAGCTGTGTTTTCTTCACATGTTTGTAGGTATGCTTATGAAAGTATGCATGTGATGAACTCCTACTGTGCCCTGAGAATTAGAATATTAGCGGTCAAATCCATAATACAACAAAGAGAGATAATATGTTTAAAAAAAACGTATGAAGTTCATTCCAGGTATGCTTAAACACTTTCTTGTTATGATTTTCATGTTGGCTTAAAATATAATATCTCCCTATTGGGCAGGGTCTATTTGGATAGGCAAAGCGTGACAGTGACACAGTGGACCGACATTTCTATTACATATTTTGCCATCTGAGCTATAGCTTCTCTCACCATAAATTTGTCTGACTCTTGCCCTTGACTGTTGCGTGACACCGCCTGTGAAACCCTTGGGGCTGTTACTTCAGCTTCTACTGCCTGCTGAATTACATATATGTAGAAGCAAGGAGCACATTATATATTTATAAAAACGTTTCTATTATTGATAGATGTTACATAATTGTATTTTAGCCTATACACGGGTCATGAAAGGTTTCCTAGTTTCCATCTGCCCATCCATAAGATTATTTTTTATCCTTTTTCTGTTTCTTTGATTGAAAATGATATTCTGTTGTTTAAAAGTTGCTAGAATATTGTGCCCTTTTTGCCAATCATTTTTAATTACCATGTATTTAATATGTTTTTCTCCCTGATGTCACTTGTGTACCCTGCTCAGTACCCAATTACCAGTTATCAGCTACTCACTGTATTTGAAGCATTAAAATATATAAAGATCTTATGAGTAGCGCCAGACGTACAACGAGGCTTACAAGTCAAATTTTATTCTATAATTATTATACGTGAAAGAAAGGTGATATTACCATCCAATCTTTCATCTTATTTATTTTAGTCATTCATTAAAATCTTACTGTCAGTTTTTTATTTGATTATTCTGTCACATGTTTCTTTTAGCACTCATTTGTAGCACTGGTTTCTTTTTCCTGAATTATCTGTAAAGCATTAGAGTCATGCATTTAATCAAATTAATAAATTCATTTACTTATCTATGAATATTTAATTGTCTCATCCTGAAAAAAACATGCATTAGTCATTGAAGAGTTCCTTGAACCCACTTTGACACTGCTCTCTCACAAACACATTACAAACCATTATATTATAAAGGTTTAACAGTGAAATATAAGAAAGGAGTAATGCCCATTAGTACATCAGTAAATATGATTGTGAAAAAAGAGCTCTATATATATCGCAGAGGACATTACTTTAAAAATAACCTTAGCCCTGCAGGGTTGTATTAGTTGGATTGAGGTGCTTGAATATATAGTCCTGTGGTTGATCATTACAACGCAGATAAGCCTGGAGCTTCTCTTTGAGGACCAGATGGGTACATCAGCTTGAATCATACATAATCCAAAACACTAAGACTGTCTGTTAGCTGGATCCTCTCAGCATCTCTTTCAGTTTACGTCCATGTTTTCCTCTGTCACTCTGCTGATTTTCTTCATTTTCCTTTCTGTCTTTTTTTCTCTAACAGCTTCACTGATGCAGGTGGATTCTAATCGAAGTCCAGTTTAAAAATTGGTTCATTGATCATCTGGATTATTTATTAATCAGCCACATGTTTGTTTGTTTTTCACTGCAATCATAGTCTGGAAGTCAAGAGTTTGTGTTTTTGTCAGCCTGATTTTTTTTTTCTGATCTAACTAAATTGGACGGGGGCTGTGGAGCATTCTATTTTGATCTTTTGTGCTATTATTGATGCCTCTGAAGTGCCACACTGACCATGTGACCTTCACCTTCCTCGTTAGTATAGTGGTGAGTATCCCCGCCTGCCACGCGGGAGACCGGGGTTCCCTGACGTTGTTTGCAGCTGTATAGCGTAGTTGTAAGACTGCACACCTTTAGAGCAGGAGTGGCAACTTTGATTCCCATCTAGATCAAGCCTTGAGATGGCGTGGCCACGTCTGCAGCCTGTCCGCTCGGACACAAGCATTTTAATGCATGTTGCACTCTATATGATTGTGTATGTGACAAATAATGGTTTGTTGTTGTTTGATTTTGATACCTATTGTTCAAGTGAATCCCAGACAATTCCAGAAAAAAAGGGTTATTTAACGTAATACATGGTTCTTTGATAACAGAGTGAATCATTACTATGGGAATTGCCTTGGCATTACGAAATCCGGAAACTACAATGTCTGTCCATGGCAGATCTTGCTGAGTGGTGCTCCGCCGACTCATTCTAACCAGCCCAAGTAGACAGACTCAGCACAATCTAGATTGGAACCGGAAAAACTACGTTTGGCGACATACTCCTCTACTGGACACCCGAAAAGTGTTAGGCAGCTAACCAAGTTAGCCTGGACATGTTGAGAAAGCTCGAAGTAGTTTATTACAGAAGAAAGCAAGAATGAGTAAGGAGGAGCTGGTCGGCTGTTTTAGAATGAGGGAGCGGAGCCCTGAGCATGGCTTGTTAGGTCTGCCATGGACAGACATGGTGTCACTGGAGCTTCCATAGTTGGTCACGCCAAGGCGATTTCCATAGTGAAACACCAAGCGAAGTTATAAAAAGAACCCAGTAGACTGTTTATTAATACCCACCACATTTTCAAAGGATTTACACAATTTAGTAACAGCTAGCCTTAATGAAGGCAAGAAAATCCACATCAGTACCTCTTGTCGTCCCTGTGATTTGACCAAAATCCAAAAAAGAAGCCAGGCAATAAATCCACATGGCGCACATAACCCTATGTTAAACTGCAACTTGTATTATTACAATATGTTCAACCATAAGGAAACAAACTACAAGCATCATAATAGGAAAATATGCACAACTAGCCACCTAGTGTTTTGAGATCCTTCTGATCAGCTGGATGTGCAGCATTGCTACCTGTCAGCTAATCATACTGGAGCAGAGGGTAGCAAACTAAAGACAGACTCAGGGGAAATGTAACCCTGCCCAGTGTGGCTACATTCTGACACTTCCCCATAAACACAAAGAGAGAGAGGAAATCCCAGCTAGGGTTTGATTTAAGTAATATGTGACAGTATAGGTCCTGCCACACAGCCTCTGCTGTCATCTTTTATTCATCTGCCACTCAGCAATTTTGTATTTCATCTCCATGGTAGAGTGGAAGTGTCTGTGTGTAAGCGTATGTTGCCATATAAAGGGATTTAGAGGATAATAGGTTCATACTTGTATTTGAGTAGTTTGTAAAGCATACATTTTGAGGCTGAAGAAGAGGTTTATGGTGGAATAGCTGTGCTGTGCATCTCACTTGCCTCAGAGGAGCCACAACTACAATGTACTGTGGGTAATGCTGGGACTAGTGGCTTCTTCTTGGTGTTTTTTATATATGCAAATAAGTTTAGCTATGGTGGAATATCTGCATTTGCATAATTAGATTTGCATGTTTTTGTGATTAAGTGATGTTTATTCCTAGTTGAGTCGTTTTGGTATTAATTTCACGATTCATTCCTTGTTAAATCAAATGCACGAAAGGTGTCATTCAGCTTGATGGGAAATTAAATATGCATGCGTGTGTGCGTGTGTGCGTGTGTGTTTTGGGAACGTGATAAATGCATGAAGCAGCACTAATCAGTGGAGACTCGATAGTTCAATTAAGTGACCAATCAGAGCAATCAATGGAGAATCAATTAGCTACAAACTAGCTCAACTGTCTAGTGTGTTGCATGTGTGTCAGCTTGAGACATGCTAAATGAGGTTAAAAGCTACTTTTAGAAAGCAGAGCACTTGGATAAATGATTACAACTTCTTGATTGCTGGCTAGTTTTTTTATTAGAGTGAGTGTGAGAGAGTTTGTGTGTGTGTATATTTGGACTCACACCATGTCCAATTAGGTCCATGATATAAAAAAAATGTTTGAAAGCTGAAAGATCCTTTAAAATCATAGCAAATGAAACACACCACATTTCATAATACCGTCCTTAGCTGCACTCTGAGATTTGGAAAAATTGACACATCCATCTACAAAATGGTTCCAGCTTTAAATGATGGATGGCTGAGAGAGATCTGTGGGATCTGTGGTCGGTATAATGAATGCTTCACAAGGAGCATGTCTGAACTGGCGTATACAGAATATGTGTGAGCAAGAGCGAGAACACGTTTCAAGGATATAGAATTATCTTTAAATTGAATTCATTTATCATTAGCTCCTTACTCTGTCACTATCTTTTACCTTTTCTTTGTGGCCAATTCTTTCATCTGTAAAATATAGTTTTTACTCCAAGACCCCTCCTGGTGTCAGCCCTCAATGTTACATGCATTCAGCTGTAGAAAGTGGTAGGAAGACTGAAAGCTGACCCCCTTTGACACTAATAACCCACCAGGGGGAAATTAGTGTACAAATTCAGCTGCAGCTCTGTTTGTTAGAGTATTGCTTTCATCAGTCAAACTGTCCCCATTGTTGAAAGCACACCTTCGTTCTCATCACATGCTCTGATGGAAGCTGTTTGAGGTGCATTTACAGCTGTGTTATTGGGGTTTTCTTCCTCAGGACAATCTCAAATACTGTATTTTCCGGACTACAAAGCGCACCTGAATATTAGCCGCACAACTTGAAATTATGAAAAAATCATATTTTGTTCATACATTAGACTAAAAGCCGCAGGTGCGCTAGCGGGCTAGTAGCGCTAGGGAGCGCTAGTAGCGCTAGCGAGCGGGCTAGTTGCTAGTAGCGGCGGTGCATGGCTCGCCTTGCAGGTGGAGGGCAACGGAGCGACTGCTCCACCAGCCTCGGAAGAGCCCTGCAAAGTGGACCGCGCACCGCCGCCCGACCGACCCAGCCCTTAGAGCCAATCCTTATCCCGAAGTTATCGATCTGACTTGCCGACTTCCCTTAGCTGCCTTGTTCTAACATGCCAGAGGCTGTTCACCTTGGAGACCTGCTGCAGATATGGGTACAGGGCCAGCGAGAGCCAGCTTGCTAATCTAGTCTCTTTTTCGTGCTAAATCGTACGTGCCGTACAAAGTAGTGCCTACTTTGGTTGGCGGACGGACATGTGACCAACATATCACTCTTTTCCGTGTCTGATCACATGCCTTTCTGCCAGGCAAAATGGCGGAACAAACCAAAACAAATCCTCTTACGATGTCACAAAAATCATGAAAAAGCCTTAGAAAAGCCGCACCGGACAATAAGCCGCAGGGTTCAAAGCTTG